>RPFO01002058.1:0-39433 GCA_009746045.1 Mesostigma viride
AGAGAGATTGGCAATTCATCCAAGCTGTCTGTGCGCGACGGTGCGAAAGTGTCTAACGAGATGAGGCGTGTGGGTCAAGATCGAGGCGAGTTACAAACTCGCGAACAGGGTGGAGGCGGGAAATTTCGCCGTGAAGTACCTCATCCGGCGCTACAACACTTCGTCCAAGGAAAGACCCGTGACGATGGCCCGTCGCCTAAAATTGTGAAGACACTATTAATAATGGACTTCCGAACGCCGAATCGCGGGGACGCGGACGATTCAAAACTTCGACATCGGGAAGACGATAAAAATCCAACCACCGGGTTGGAAACAGAAGCTTTTTATGAGCCAGCGATACACGGAGCCTCCCCTTGGTTTCACCGGGGATTTCGACCGCTACCCGTGGCATTTTAGCCTTTCTAAGATCACAAACTACGGGTTCTTTTTGGCGATATCGGCCGCGTGTCTCATCGGACACGGCGTCGTGTTCTCGAATCATCACAAGACCTGGCAGGGTGTCCAGGGATTGATTGGCGTGGCGTTCATGGCATGGACGTGGAAATACTACAGGGTGTACGCGCACGACATGTGGGGGTCAATCAAGCCCCACGGGACATTGACGGGCGTCGTCGCGTACGGAGCGATGACTATCGCCTTTATAACCCTGCACTATTACTGGTATTCTAGAAAGAAGAGCCAGAAAGCGGTCCTAGGCGCCAGAGAACCCGTTGAGAGGGTTATCAACCATGAATAAAATAAGTCCGATTCACTTCAGACACACGTTCAAGTATGGAATAAACACCTTTTCATCCTCGGAAGGGTAGTGTGTCGTGATCACGACCTTGTCGTCGACGAGGTCGACCATCCTCAAAACCAAGCCCGCGAGGGCCGACCATTGAATCAATTTTCGGAACTTGAGACTTTTGACGCTTATATCGCAAGGAAGAGAATCCGACTCGTAGCTACTGTAGCCAATTTCCTCGATGCGCTCGACAATGAACTTGTCAACGGAGTCGTCGTCCAAACACCACTTGTTATCCTCCCCCATGGCGTGGTCGCGGATAGCCAACTTCTCCATGGAAGAGGCGAGGCGCTCGTCATTAAAGCCCAGGATGTGGGTCATGGGTCGCACGACATGCGTTTTTCTGTCCTTTTCCATGTCACATATGCCCAGGACGGACTGATGAGGGCGCTGGCGGCCCACGATGTAGACGTCCCTGTCCCAGGGGCTTTTACTAGGAGAGAGAGAGGCGGCGATGGGTGCTTTTTTGTCCGTGGCAACTACCGGAGCTGTCGTCGGAAACAACACGCGGCGGAATATCGAGACCATAAATATACCCTACAGTCAACAAAAAAGTTGTGCTCGTTTAATCCGGCGCTCGAATCACGCATCAGAATACAAATGATACGCTCGACACGACTTTTATGCACGCCGCGAGCGTTTCGGGATCGCATGGTACGGACACGGCTTCGATGCGTATGTCAGACTCCCACGCCCTCCGTAAAAACCGTTATGTGCGACAAGTGGATCTGCGTAGGCGCTCCTATGCCGACACGGGGTACGAAGCTGCGAATCGTGAAGATATACGGCGACGACTACGTTGTATACCGCTCTTCCTCCTGCGAGCTGCTCGTGTGCCGCGACGTTTGCCCCCATCGAGGGGCAAAACTTTCGCGCGGACACGCGGAGTCGGGAAACGCGATCCGATGCGCCTATCACGGCCTCTCGTGGGGGCCTAATAATAACCGCGAAAGTTACGTCACGACGCTCGTAGCGGATGACCTGTTGTGGGCGAACTTCGGAGAAGGGTATCAATTTCGAACCTCGCCGTATACGCCCGCGAATATAGGGCGGTATGCGGATACGGTCGAATGGACCATGAGCGGCCACCCGCAGGTGATCATCGAAAACATCATCGACACAGCGAGGGTCACGCCGCGAGAGTCCAGGCTACTTTTCCGCGACGATTGGTTCAAGTGTGCTTCCGTGTATGATTTCGAGATAAACAATGCATGGATTTCGTTATTATGTTATTGGATAACTGGATTGCGCGGCGTGTCACAGCTTACAATCCAACACGAATTCGTAATCCCTTATACCGCCTCTATGACGATCTTCGCCTGTTCTACCCAGAGCTGTTCCATCATTCCCGTGGCGTCCCTTTTCTTTAGCGTCCTCCCCTTGGAGATGACGAAATCGAGGGTGATTGTACGGGCCGCTAGCCGGTCCCATATCACGCGGCCGTTGTCCCTCTTGCTCGCCATGTGGTACCTTTTGAGAGACGCGGGACTGGTCGAGACGATTGACACGGACTCGTTCCGCTGCAACCGTTTGCTTCGAGCAGACAACCTTGTAGCGCGATACAGGGAGAAGATGAAACGAGCGTACAATTTTGACGACCTTGAGCGTTATTGACATCTCATGTCATTATACGAGAGAATTCTACGACACGCCCATTCCGATTCCGCTGGTCTCCATGTCCGTGTCCGTCTCCTCGTCGCTCTCCATGTCCGCGCACATGCGACCACGGTTGAAGAGACGCGTCGCCCGGAGGGCCTGCTCCAAACGCCGCACGCTTTCGATTTCTCTCCTGAATCTCGGTCGGTTGCACAGTTGGCGGTATCCGAACGTGATGGCGAACGCGCTCCATCTCTCCTCGACGTTGTCCAGAATCGAGTCCAAATCTTTGGCCCCGAACGAGTGGTCGTTCGCAGCTCGAAACACCTTACAGACATACGCATGCAAGTCGGCGACGCTGGTTGTGTACGCGTACCGAACGGGATCTTCCGGGAGCAGGTTCGTTTGCGAGGCTCGAA
This sequence comes from Mesostigma viride, assembly GCA_009746045.1. NCBI lineage: Eukaryota > Viridiplantae > Streptophyta > Mesostigmatophyceae > Mesostigmatales > Mesostigmataceae > Mesostigma > Mesostigma viride. The sequence continues at coordinate 2,800 of RPFO01002058.1, forward strand.
ACTTTTCCTTTGTCTTGCCAGACACCACGAAATGGGCGCGGTCGTCGACGGTTTGGGCCCAGTCGAGGTCGAAAATCCGAGTTTCAGGAACGCGATGGACAGGGTCTTGCACCGTTCTGAAAGCGCCGAGGATCCACGAAAAGATTTGTTCCGTCGGGTACTTCGCGGAGTGCATGCGGAAGAAATTCCCAGCGGCCTCGTAACACACTTGCACGAACTCCCAACCGGGGCTGCACGTGCCCAGGATGTTGCCCTTTTCGTCGATCCGCGCTAACCGCTTCACATCACGCGCGAAGTTCTTGACGTCCTCGTCCTTCACGCCATACTTTTTCATCGTCCTCTTCATCATCCTCTCGCTTAAGGCGTAGTTTAACGGCCAGCCTTCGAAATGCTCGATGTCTTCGGACGTGACGACGCCGTCAGGTAGCGGGGTGATCAAGAGGTCGGAGTACGCCCCGACGTCCGCCCTTCCGTTGCTCGGGATCTCGAATACGGCGGAGACGATGGAGCGGGACGCTCCGAGTTTCTCCACGACGCGATGAGCGCATTCGATGCGGCGTTGGGCCCACGAGACCTTGGAGAGGGCGCGGAGGACGCACGTCATGGTTATGGCGTCCGCTACGAGATCCAAGTGACCATTGGGCCGGGTGTGCCTCACGCAGCGCTTGAACATGCTGGAGTGCTCCTCGAATACGTCCACGACTCGATTCACGCCGAGTCCGACTCGAAGGACATCGCAAACGCTGATGAACTGGTCCACGACGTACACGCTCTCCCACGACTCCATGGCTGAACTGCTGTGTGATGTTTCCGTGCCCCTCGACGATTTATACCGACCTTGGTCTACAGAGCGTCGCGCCACTATGGTTTGGCGCGGCGCCACGTTTTGAGCTTCTAGAAGCACCCGTTTGTCAGAGCGTGGTCTGGAACGTTCCGAACGGGTTAAAAGGCGCGGCGGCCCATCTTTGCACCGGAGACTCCACACGCACCACCATGGCGGACATTCACTGCCTTCTCCGCCATACCTTTACGCTTGGGCCAGGGTCCGAATGTTACTCTTTTAAACCCCACGTCCCTCTAGCCGGCGAGAACACGATCCGCGTTTCGTTTCCGCACATACTCGTCAACGGCGCGGACGTCGTGCGAGCCATCACCGGGAGAGAGGCAGCCGGGAGATTCGCCAAGTGGGCCGCCACCCCCCACATAAAAACCTGGCCTCCGCTATCCAGAAGATCACGACGACGCCCTCGATCGTGGTCGATGCAGAGGGGTGCGGGTGGATCACCCCTGCGTTGTTGTGGTCGCTGGTGGGGTTCGTCCTTCCCGAGTTCACTGCCAGTCGCGAAATCGAATTGGCATCGTATGGCCACGCTGACCCGTTCTCTCTCATCGCAGAGATGCGTGTTTACATGCGCCGAATGGAGGAGGCGCACGACAACGTGCTGAAGAACGTCATGGACACGGAGAAGAGGTACATCTCTATGATGGACTCGATCCGAACGAACCTACCCGTGACGAACAACCAATCCGAAGACGTTCAGAAAGTGGTGTCTGCCCACGCGGACCTTTTCGCGACCGAGATCAAAGCTCGCCGAAACGAACTCGATTTCAAGTTGTGCATCGACGCGTGCGTCATGGCGGAGAAGATCATGCAACACATGAAGAGGACCGGGATCGCGAACGTCACCGAAGAGATGCAGGAGAAGGTCGGCGTCTCGCTCAAGGACATGCTCATGGCTGCCCTAGAAAGGACCCCTTCCGAACACTGGAAGTACGACAACTCGTTTCACCTAGACTTCCCTCTCGATCTCCCCGACATGACGTTGGACGAGATATTTAAGACTGAAACCGCGGAGGGTAAGGAAACTTGCGCTCAATAAATAATTGTTTATTAAAATTTTAATAAAGTTTCATTTACATCAAGTTCCTGGACCTCATGACCATCCTAGGATCGTACTCGAACGAAGAAGGGACGGGAACTTGATCCAACGTCCTTAGCAGCTCTGGTGTTCCCAGAACATTCATGACCACATCCAACTCGTGCTTGGCCATAGGCAGACGACGCATGGCCCTGTTGGATTCCTTGCACAAGAGGGGGAACAACTCCCTAGCTCTGTGATCGCACTCGTAGTTTTTGAACGCGTCGTTGTACCGCGACCAGACGCTCTCGAGCCTCTGGATTTCGAAACGGAGAGCGGTTTCTCTTCTCATCATTTCGCGGACAATCCCGAGCTCCCCTCCTACTCGCGCGTCCGTGGAGACCTCTTCCACCACCAAGCGACCGGGGACTCCCCTCGTGTTGCACCATTCGTTCACGAGCGCGCAACGCTTCTCCGCGTCCGTCGGGTGACAAGGAACCGCCCGAGCCATGTTCAAAAGCACCTCGTGACAGGCGTACGTCTGGCTCCCGATTTTCAAAACCGTCCCTCCGGCCTTCTTGACCGCTTCCACTAACGCAGGGGAGACGCCGGGGTTCCACCTTTCCGTCAAGAACCTCATGAAGTTGAGAAGGTGGAACACGCGACCACAGGAACTCGTCTTCTCGTCCACGAAAGGCTTTATTTGTCCCGTGCTTTCCGACGTTAGGCGGCGAAGAAGGTACACGGGGTCCGCCTCCACGTCCTCCGCGGATGGGAGTGGCAGCCGCCCATCGAACTGTTGCTGAGAAAGACTTTTCCCTTTCGCGACCAAGTCTTTCAGCGAAGGGTCGGCGACGTTGGATATGGCGAGGTCCATCTTTGCTCTCTCACCGTCTCCCAAACGGGGTCCCGACCAAGACTTATACACGCCCAAGTCAGACCCGGGCCGAGTCGGCCCAGGAACCTTCTAGAAGGACGACGGTTACAACCCGTTCGAACGTAAGAAGACTTTGTGAGGCCGCGCTTTCAGGTAGGCGTTGACCATGGGAAACACGAGCTCCTCAGAACGCGAGCGAATTCTGCGAAGGTGCGTTGCCTTGCCCCAGAGTGAGCAAGAAGAGTTAGCATCGGCGTTGATCGATGGCGCCATCCCCATCCGACCGAACAGCGTGGACGAGTTCGTGTCCAGAAGGCGACATCTGCGTGGCGCTTGTTCTGCACAAAGCCGGCATAACAACTACCGGCGTCTTTGCTTGACCGTGCACCCCGACAAAAATAAAGGCTTGGAAGACATAGCGTCAAGAGCGTTCGAAGTCGTACACCGACGTTTCAAGCACTCGAGATCGCCCGTTTCGGTGCCCAGAACGCACGACACGTTTTGGGAGATGGAGGCGGAACTATCGAACGTTTCAAACGCATCCGTGGCCGCTCGGGTGTTGGCCGCGCTCGTGAAGAAACGGGAAGGGGATTGTGCAGACTTGCGCGCCGCTTACTACGCCCGAACGGGGAGAGAGCAAATGGTGATATGGGCTAGTGTGCGCGCCATCGTTTCGAAACTCCGTCAACCCGGCTTCGACCTCGAGCAAGAACTTGGAGAGAAGAAGACGTGACCGCTTATTTTCGACGCGAAGTTTATATGTTTTTTCATGGTCGCCACGATCCGTTGTTGTGCCATGACTCGGACAGGGATGCGATGTAAGCGCGTGTCATCCAAGTCCAAGTGTTCGACTCATTTGCGAAAGATGAAAGCGTCTACTCGCGCAAAACGCGGTGGGCGCGCGTACCGCCCCGAGAAGACGGCCATCTTGATGCCGATACGCCCTGTTTATGTCGTCGATCCCTATTTCCGTGACCGGGTCTCGACCACCAGCAGCGCGTCCACCCCGGTCGTGAAAGCAGAGCCTTCCTCGAAGCCGGCAGAAAAGCCCTCGTCTGCGACGTCCTCGTCCCAGACCGAGCCAGACACGCCAAGTCCCAAGAGGCCGGCGGACGAAGATGGTTCGGACGGGGAGGTCGATCCCGCGACGGGAAGAAAGCACAAGAAGACGAACGACGCCGCCAATCAGAAGCGCATTCGCAGAAACGGTTCTCGTTCAAAGAATTATCGAAAGTCGAATAAGTAATCATGGATGCTCTCGTGAATATCAAGGATTCCGATATCTCTCCGTTCTCGTTTGATGGGATGGTGTTGTCATGCAAAATAGTTAGTTGTTATGACGGAGACACGGTCCGAGTGGCCGCTCTCCTGCCGTGGTCTACGATGCCCGTCAAGTTTACAGTTCGGCTGATAGGCATCAACGCGCCCGAAATGAACCCCCGCTTATTCGAATGGAACCGCGAAGACACTAAAAAGCGCGCGTGTTTGGCGAGAAACGCGTTGATACAATTGACCACGAACGCGAGATTCGACTCTTCCGACTTCTCGTTGACCGCGGAACAAGTGCAACAAGTAGTAGACACGAACACGCGACTGATCACGGTTCGATGCCATCGGAACGACGCGTTTGGCCGGGTATTGGGGACTCTCGAAGTAGACAACGTGAACGTGAATGATATAATGGTACAGTCTGGCCACGCGTCGCCGTTCGTGAAGGAGGGCTAATTTTGTGTGATGTGTACATAAGAGAATGAAGACGAAAACTCTGGCGGCGGGATTGATTGTGGGCGGCTTTTTCGCGGCGGCGGCGGCCGTATACTCTACGCGGCCGGGATCTAACGAACCACCCGACCCTCAGACCGGTTCGTGCAAGATTGCCACGTGGAACCAGAACACGTGTCTGGGGTCCAGTTCGTATCTCGGACTTTTCGTTCCTGGCGACAAACGACCGTCGGTTACCATGAAATTAGCCGAAAACGTGTCGAATGAACTTCACGCTGGCCCGTTTCGCGTGTCGAAAGTGCTCCGGGAACCTAGCGAGATCAACGCGAGAGATGGCATGTTTGTGTTAGAGTCTCCAAGCGGCTTTATTATAGTAAATGATGTTTCTTTACAATCAGACGTATCCCCTTATCAGACAGAGGGGTCGTATTGGGGCACACTGACCAAAGACCCCGCCACCGAGTCCAAAGAGCGCCAAGACCGGATTCTCTTACTGGACAATTCGTACAACAGCAAAAGCTGGATGAACGCCATCAAAAAGAGCCAGTTGTCGGACCGGTTCCGGAACCATTTCCCCACACGGACCATCCAGCACTTTGACATGGGCGTTTGGGGGATCACGACGGTGACGGACAACGACGGAACCGTCAAAGTGTTTGCGTACGCTCATTGGGACGAGTAAGAGGCTCCACGCGGTTCATCGCGAACGTGGCACCCTTGTTGATCGTCATGTGATACACGAGGTGCGAGGAAGGCGCGTTTTTCATCACTTTCATCATCTCCGACTCGTTCCTCCCCGTCCCGAACCTCTCGCCATAACACTTTGCGCACACGATGATCCACGGATGAGGAGGCGTCTCAAGCGCCACCTTCATGAGCCAGTATCCGACGAACTTCCACCCGTCCATGACGTCGGCAGAGTGGCACAGGCCGCACCCGCCTCTCTTCTGATCGTCGACGGCTTCTAATTGCGCGATCCTTGCCATGCGGACGACTTTTCTCCTCTGCGCGTCCAACTCCTCCCTTTCTCGTTTCATCACGAACTCGGGCTTGTCGCATCCGAAATACGCCATGTTAGCCGACAAGGCTCGGTTGCAAGGGAGCAGGAGCGGCAACGAGAGCGGGCGGGTCCGGGGTCAGCAGGGCGATGAAAAACAGAGCGAGGAAGAGGAACAGGAGACAGGCGCCGCAGAAGGCGGCTTTGTCCTTTGTAGTTTCTTCTTCTCGAAGGTACGGCGCGTCGATGACGACATGTGGACGGCGTCCGTCCACGTACACGCACGACCCGTCACTCTTCGTGCATTGGAGATGAAGTGGCACTTGGGACATTGCGAATATATTTTCTTGACATAATTATATACGAGTTACCATGGGGCTTGAAGATGCCATCAAAGTACCTGTTCAAGTCGCGGATACGGGGATGCAGCAGGCTGCGGAGGGAGCAAAAACAGTGATAAAGAAAATAGGATTCATCCGCGAGGACGGGACAGTTCGTCCGATCTTCGCGGTGATTTTGGGAGGAACCATGGGGTTCAACCTCGGCATGACGATGCTCACCTACTTAGACAAGTGGTTCAACAAGGTCGACAGCAAGAACCGGCATTTCCTCAATGTCGGCATCTCCACTATTCTTGGCACCATCCTTGCCATCTCCATGTACGACATGATGACCCGACTTGGCAAGGGTTAATCACCCCCGCCCCGTGTTCCTGAGACGCATGCAGAACTTCCGATTCCACCCGATCATCTCCAGCAACACGTGAAGGACGGCAGCCGAGGCCGCCACCTGCACGAGGATGCCGGTGTGAGTCATCGCCCTCTCCTCGTCGTGCTGCATGTGTATCGAGTGGACCACCGTCATGATCCCTGCCATAGCCGCGGCCACCACCAACGCCTCCACGAGCACAACGCCAAACTGAGACATTTATCATTGTCTTTGAAAATAACGACATTCAAGGCATCACGAACGATCGCCTCACGCGGGCGATGTCCCCCGTGGACAACTGCATTTTACACAGATCGTACAAGGACCGAGCTTTCGCGGAACGAGCGCGTTCTGCGCACGCTCGTGCCAACTCGGACGCCTCTGCGCGTCTCTGCCCGTCCGCCACCATACGACACAAGGCAAACACGTCGATGTCGTCCACCATCTCAAAGTATCGATCCCCGCGGTCGTACATGCGGACGATTTCTCCCAACATCTCGGCGTCTCCCGACACGAGAACTCTCGTCGCGATATTGGCGAAATCGTCCACGGTTCTCCCGCCGGAACGAGCGAAACGTCTCAGCACGCACTTACACCCGGTCCGCACGTCCACGCCGACTTCTTCACACGCCGCCTTGAAACCTTCAAACTTCCTCATGCCGCGAAGGAAACTCACCTCGCATCTGCGACACACCCCGTGGACGTAGGATTCGTCACAACACCGCGACATGGCTCGAGAACAGTAGACACAAGGGCGCATTCCATCGACGCAATAATGTTAGGAGAATAGTGTATGGCATGGACGCGTACCTCCTGTTTCGTCCGTCGATAGACGTATCTTTGCAAGGTGTCGTGTCGGGTTTGCAGGCGTACGATCCGTGGCTAGATCCCAGGAGGCTTACCCACGAGTTCGTGTCCGACTCGTCTGCGCCAAGCGCTGCTCCACCCGCCGTTGGATGGGGTTTGCTGCGAGGATTATTTCAGGGCATGAAGGACGCGGGTTCAAAAATATTGGCATCCGCTGACCGGAAACGTGTCGCAGACGAGTTTGGTGACCGCGGTAAAAGGGTGGATGACGTTACCGCGAGGTTTATTCACGACCGGGAGGCACAATTACAAGCCGAAATAGAGAACATGAAACGTGAGTACGAAAAAGCAGCGGCCAAAGCAGAGGCTGAATTCAAGATACAACTAGCCGACGCGCAATCGGTGATGGATGACAGGGTCATCAAGCTGCGTAACGACCACTCCCGATTGGAAGCGGAGCGCAACGATCTGATAGCGAAACTCGAGGATCCGAAGGTAATCGTCGATTCCAAGGTTTATAAGGACCTACAAGCGATCGAAGAAGAAAGTACCCAAAAACTCCGAGATGTACAAAACGAACTCTCGCTTCTAATGGATCAATTGCGCGATCCCAAAACAGCGGTAAGTTCTGAACCGTACAGACAGCTACAGGATATCGAGGAAAGGGCGCGCATTGAACTCCGAAATGCACAAAAACAGCTTGCGGATCGCGTGTCACAGCAAGATACTGCTAGCGAGCTCATGAAATCGGTGCTCGAGGCACGCGCGGAAATTGTTGACAAATTGTCCGATCCAGACGCGTTTTGGAATAAGAACGCGATGGAAGAGTCTATTGAAAAACTCGAAAATTTGATTAACACATACGACGGAGAAGCGTTCCGCGCACTGGGTATCACGAGTTTCATTAGCAACGCCAGGCGCGACTTAGACGTATTGCGTCGTCAACTATACCTAACGCGGGACAACGCCAGTATGATTTCACAACAGGCCCAGAAGATCGAGGAGCAACGTAGAGCGACGGAGAAGATGGAGAGTGAAAAAGAAATACTCGGAGGGCTGATCGAAGAAACGGTAAAGGCTCACGCAGCCCAATTGGCGGCCGAAAAGGCGAGTCGTTTAGACACGGAAAGAAAATTGCAGTCCGAACTGCGGAAAACAGAGGAGCTGAAAGCCGCGTCGACGGCAAAACTCGAGGAGGCCAAGAAGAAGAGCGATTCGCGGTTGGCGGAGGTTAAAGCATTATCAGAAGCAAAACGAGTTGAGTTCGAAAAAGAAATCAACGAATTGAGGATCAAGTTATTGAACGAGGATGCGACAAATAGCGATCTCTCAAAAATTCGCGCGGACTTGATTGAATATGTAACGCGAATTGAACGCGCTACACGAGCGGTCGACGCGATAGTCGAAGAGTTCTTGCACTCGCGACCACGCGATCTTCCGACATCCCCAGAGGATGTTAATGATTTACAAGAGAAAGCGAGCGACGCCGAGAAAGCAATTCGTGACATAAAACGCGAATACGGTGTTGACGATTCTACAAAATATCCTGTTGGAAACGCGTATCTAGATGGCCAACTCCGGGTTCTGGAAGAGTACAACAAGGTGACGAACCAGTGGATCAAAGACAAAACGCGCCTAGATATCGTGGCCCGTGAACGTGACCAGCTGGAAGCGGACCTCGAGGAACGTTTGCGCGCACTTCAAGAGAAAGACGCCTTTATACAACGGACAGCGAAGGAAAAACTAGAATCCGAGAATCGCGCGGGACAATTAGAGGGAATGTTGAGTACTGGTCTTATACAACTCGGGCAACTACGCGAACGAATGAAGTCAGAAACTGAAAAGAACGCCAATCTGACACGAGATCGAGAGACATTGGAAGCAACTATCAGCGACCTAAGACGCGAGCTTCAAACACAAGCAGAAAGGGTTTCAACAGAGGAGGAAATATCCCAACTTCGAAGCCGGGCCGGCAAATTGACGACGCTCGAGACAGAACACGCGAATATGATATCAGAATTAGCCGCGCGTGACAAACTGATCAGCCAGCTGGAACGTGCGGCCAAAGCACAATCGGAATCCTTGACGAACTTACAATCCCGGTTTGAAGCCGCCGAGGAATCCGCGAAAAGGAATCAAGGTGAAATAAAGAAGCTCAAGAAAACGTTGGGTACCCAGAATAGCGAATTTGAAAGCACGCGTGCCCGCCTGGAATTAGCTAACAAGCGGATCGAGTCAGAGTCTAGAGCAAAAGAAAAGATAGCTGCCCAGATGAGAGAATATGAAAACCAGATCCGCGCTTTGACTAAAAAGGCCGAAGAACGCACAGGCAACGTAGCGTTGACCATCTCTGAACGGCGACGATTAGAGGATTTAATTGTCAAACACGGAGATCAGCAGACCCTGTTAAAATAAAATTCTTTAAGTGTATTGTATTTCCGAATAATAAAAAGGACGTAACAAAATAGATTACTCGCTCAGCGCCCAGCCCCGGACATGTCGACAACGTCGGCCATTGACAGCATTTTGCTGCAACGTGATTCAAAGCTTTCTCCTGCGTGTCGGCCTTTCACGCCGCCAAACAGCTTTGACTCAATGCTCCGCTGTAGGTCATCACTGCGAGTAGCTCTGTGGCTTCACCCAACGCTGAGCAACGGCGTGGGCCTGAGAACGTACCCAAGTACAAACCAACCGAAATACACCAACATAATTCCCAAACGACACTCCACAACATAACGCACCGCAACCGAGATCCTCCCCACTGCTTGCCTGGACAAACGGTACGGAACCAAGGTTGCCCACGGAACGAACGGTAATGGCCAGAACCCAAAATAGCCCACAGCCAGAACCTACGACCCGTTGCCTGACCGTACACATAAATTCCCACTGACCGCCGGCCCAGCAAATAAACCTCAGCGCGGCGCTGCCGGTTGACCTCCGGACTTAGCCAATTCCGAGCATAACCAAATTCCAATACTTTATGTGACTGCGAGCCCACAATATAACACCAGCCCTTTTTTCTTTCGAGCAGTCACATCCACCACTCGGCCACTTAACCACAACCCACAGTCAACATACATGCCAACAATCCTCACAATATCCACCACCACCCAAGGGTTACTCACAAACACTCTCGGAGACAGTACGCACAAGACGCTATGTACTAGGGGAGCTCCAACCCCTCTAACTTGGCGCCCATTCACGCCCTGCACATACTGCCAGTGTCTGAAGTAAGTCATGTAAGCAAGCGAGAATACAAGACTGATCTAAACGACCACCCTTGACCCCGGCACACCCACACGACCCATACACATTACAAACCCGTTCCAACCGCACCAGTCCTCAACCAAGGACACTCCCCCACCAAATCAATTATGGAGCAAATTATCCAACCGTGCCGGGTCACCATCAGTATAGGGCAGGCATAAGGATCACCCCCGGCCCAAACAACGTTCTCAAATTGGCCACAGGCTAAAATTCCACAGGGTCCAAGCTCAAACAACCAACAACTCCCGCAGATCCCCAAGAGAACCTGCCATCACCATCCGCAAGATGCGATACTGCTCTCGCGCTGCTGCAAACAGCTTGGTCACCGCGTCCGCCGGGTTCAGCCTCCCCGGCAGATGGAGAACGCTCACCGCGTAAGACAGCTCCTTCAACAGCAGGAAATCGAGGTCACGCGTCCTGGACAAGCTGTTAAGGATAAAGCTCACAAGCGGCTGGCTATCCGTATGCACAGTTGTCGTCAGCACCAAACGGACACCCATCCACTTGCCCATCCAGCGCAAGAACTGCTCGAGGTACAGCGAAGCCTTGATACACTCACACACACCACGGCACTCGTTAGTGTCAGAGCCAACTGCCACACGCCTGCACAGTCTCGAATACCACCCACACAGCGATCCCCGACCCCCTGGGTTACAGAGCACAAACAGACCACCCATCCGTGCCCTCAGCTTGGTCAGTTCCCTGCCCTCACCCGACGTATCTGCAAAGCAGTGAAGAACAGCGGGCTGAGAGACCGACAGGCCAGAAAGCACCACACCTTGGCTCTCGGCCACATACTGCCTCACAACCGACGGATGGACTTGCGACAACACGTCATCTACCGTCCTACTCAGCACCACCAGATCGGGCGCACACACTGCCGCCATCCAGCCTAGCTTGCCACGCAGGCGGCTCCACAGGCCCTTAGCACACAGCTCATCCACCGAGCCCATCAGCTCCTCCCGATACTTATCAGGAATACCCAGGTGCATCTGATGCCTACCAGACGTCACTCGCAGGGTCTGCACTACACCGCAGAAGACACGCGGAGTCTGCTGGTCCACCACCTGCAGCTCGCCCACAGGGAAACGCTTAGCGAGATCTGCATAGAACTGATGCAGAACAGCACGGGGTGCTACCACTCGCAGGTCATCCCCATGCAATTGTACAAACAAGGGACCTGAGGGAGTCTGTGCCACAAACAACGAAGGGTCGTACGGGGATACCTCGAATGTCATCAGCTCAAACAGAGCACGCATCAAAGTGATACGCCACACAATCGAGGCACTCTGCAGTCCCTCTATGGCCTTCAACAAGCCCATGAATTCTGCCCTCACTTCCTCCATCCAAAACGAGGGTGTCTGGACCACCAGGGGTGACGTGCCTTCCCACACCTCACGCGCCACCTCCTCGCTAGAGTTAGGGAAAGCACGCTTGACATCAATAGACGCACACCCATAGTCTCTGCCCTCATCCAGGAAACCGAGATACAGCATGGTGATAATCCTGAAGCTATCCCACGCCAGGCCTGGGGTGTACAGCTCTTCCTTGGCCAGCTCACTGGTTCCCGAAAACTCCTGCGACACCGGCCTCACATAGCATACCTCCACCCCAGCCTTTACCTTGTGAGACAACACCATCTTGAGAGGAAGTACCTTGGCCCCCTTGGGCACACTGTCCATTGGTTCATACACACCATACCCCTGCCACTCCTCCAGCGCCCTGTGAAACGCGCACCACCAGCTGGAGAAACCACTCTGCGTCGACATCTCTAGTACCAGCCTCTCATAGCCAATCGGAGAATGTGCAGCGATGTCCCGCTTGGTAATACCGATGCTGGATGGATGCAACAACGCAGGCATGACCAGGTCTACCGCTGGCGGGAGATCCTTTCCCCACGCCACACCCTCTGTCCCTGTCAGTGCTGCTAGCCTAGCCACGGTGCTTGAGACGAGACTGAGAGGTTGCACTGCCTTGTACGATTCCAACTCTATCGACCCATGGCCCTCCCTGGTCAAACTAGAGCTCTGGATCACAACATCAGGGTGATTAAGAAATGGCAGCCCCAGAATCGCCGGCCCATCATAGCCCTCAAGCACGCAGAAAGGAGTGTCACGCCCAAGAATGGTCAGCATCACCTCGCCCACTACCGGCATGCGCACCACCCCAGAAAAGTCCTCCACAAAGTTCCACTTGGACGGTTGTAGCGGGAAGTGCCTAGCTACCCCTTCACCTAGCAAGCACACCACCGCATTAGTATCCACCTCCAACCGACACCCAGCCAGCCCGTCCTGCTGAAAATCCACTAGCTTAGACACCGAGGCTACCTCATTACCAGCCTCCATTGCGACGTCGCCGCCGCCCTCGGAGCCATCACCGCCACTCAGTGACTCGCGCCGGGTGCTAGCCGACCCATCAACGCCATCGGCTTGTAGCCCCGCACCTGCGGTCGATGCGCCAGCATCGCCGGCCTGTGCCTCTCCACCTGCGGCTGGCCCTGCATTGGCCTCGCTGGACTGTGGTGGCCCTCCTACGGCTCCCTCGCCGGCCTGAGGCGCCCCACCTACAGCCGACGGCCTGCCCGCCCCGCCGGCCCGTGGTAACGTGCCCCCCGGCTGCTCGCGTTCCGCGATTGCCCGCCGGGCTTCCTGCAGCCGCTCAATGACACGGGCAAACATTGTCGCGCGCTGCACCTCCTGACCATCAGCGGAAGGGGCAACCCCCAGCCCGCCTGGTCCCACACTGGCTGGACCGCCATTGGACAGTGGCAACCCACCATCCGACGGAAGAGAGGGCGCAGGCTGATCAGGCCCCGTCTCCTCTCTCACCCCCCTTGCGGCCGTCCCTGGGTCCCCCGCCTCACCTCCAGCCTGCGCGCTGGAGCCCATCGCACCTTCCTCATGGGGCAGGTCTGCTGGCGCACCTAGCCCCTCGTAGTACGGCCGCAAGTGTTTCCACGCCAGTAGTCGGTCGAAGCGGCGGTCCTCACGCCCAACCTTCGCCAACATGTGGTCACCGTCCACTGACTTGACCACAACAGGGCCCTCCCACAAACCCTGTTCCAAAGCACTTCCCTCCCGGTACGCCCACACCCTTGCTCCCTCGCTAGGCACGTACACATCACCCCTGCGCAGGTCCATGTCCACCAGCCTGAGGTACCGGTCACACAGCCAATCACGGTATGCTTCTACCGCCTCCAGCGGGAGCAGGCCCATCTCCAACCCATGGGGCGTGACGGCTACCTCCTCACCATCCACATGTACCCTGACCATCACCCTGTGATTCATGTGCTCCTCTATCTGCCTGCACAACAGAGCCTGATCGCGGTACGACAGCGAGCGCATCCTGGCCATAGCACTCATCACAAACTTGGAGGTCCTGATATGTCTCTCCACTAACCCTTGATGTTCGTGATCTGCCGCACCCGCCACCACAATCTGCTCAAACCCCGGCTCCTTCATGCAACACTCGAACTGCTGGTCACACTCTAAAGTTGACACCACGGCAAACTTGGCCTTTACCAAGCGCAGGCTGGTGAGCAGCTCTTCCTTGTGCTTGCGTGGCAACACCTCTAGTGCCTTGAACCTGGAGAACCGCCCCACCGCTAGCACATACTCCCTGTCATCGTACTTGAGCACATCCACTTGCACCGGGCCCCTCTCTAGCACCGGTCTACGTGCATGAAACTTGTGCGGCTTAGGCACATTGCGCTGACAATGCTTACACCTCTGCCAGACCTCTCTGCACGTCGCCACCAGCTCCGAAAACCCCAGTGATGCTGCCCAATGCTCTGCAGCGTGGCCATGACCCAACCGTGTGTGTAACCTCATTGCCATGTTAAGTACACTGAGTGTACCACCTGCCTCCAATGGACATTGAGACTGTTGTGCCTGAGGTCCCGGGTGTGGGGAGGACCTTCGTACCGGTGGCCCGTCCAGAACTGCAGTGTGTACACCTGCAGTACCTCCTCCAACCCCCTTCTCCCTCGTTCCCTGAGACAGTGCTTCATCCCCTACTGCAACTGCCCCCTGCTCTGCATGGTCCCCCTCCTCACCAGCGCTCTCATCTAGCGCTGCCACGCGAGCACCCAGGCGGGGTGAGCTAGCCTGGGGGGTCGAGCCGTGCTGCCCCGCACTAGCTCGCATATTTGGCACATCACCAGCTGCCTCACCCTCACCACCGGACCCTAGTCACTGCCTACGGCCCCCACTCTGGGCCGCCGGGCACAGGTGCGTGTCACGTGCAAAGTGTCCTGGCTGCTTGCAGCGGTTACACACGGCAGGGCCCTGTGCATTGCTATTGCTGCGAGCTGGCATGCTGTCAGCGTGCCTATTGTAGCATGTGCGTGCCAGGTGACCCTTTCTCCCGCATATGAAGCATGCACCAGACTCCTGCCTCTGTGGCTGCCGCTGTTGCTGCTGCTGTGCAAACTGCTGCTGCGGCTGCGGCGGCTGTGAAGCATAATGCGGCTGTATTGCCTGCTGTGCTGGGGCATAATGCTGCTGCTGTCTCTGCTGCTGCACCAATGGCCTGCCCTGCCACAGCCCACGTCTGCCACCGCGCCCGCCACCACGGGCACGGCCTCCACCACGCTGCTTGCCACCGTTGCCTACTCCAGCAGGCTTGCTGTTGTTGACACCGGCAACCTTGCCCGTTGCATCCTGTGGCTTGGCAGGGTAACAGTGCTTGGCACAGAGGGTGCAGGGAGGGGCACAGAATTGGGAGCGGCTGGGGGAGGGGCAGGGGCCATCAACCCAGACTCGGTCAGCTTGCCCTGGGCTCTCAGCTGTGCAATCATGTCCCTCTCCTCCCCTTCTACCAGGCCGGTAATGATCTCTATTGCCTTGGTAAGGTCATCCTTGGCTTGGCCTGCACGCAGGGCTCCCATCACAGTCTGGAAATTCAGGTCCTTGGCCATCCTCACGTAACGGTCTATCACCGCTGTCTCAGACACCTCTAGTCCATTGAGCACAGACTCATTCCGCAAATTGCGAAGGCTGAGTAAATCGAGTGAGTAAGGCCGTTGTGGCACCCAGGTGTAAATGCTGCATAGCCTAGAGGTCGTGCCCTCCTTCGACTCCAACAACGCCTCACGCAGCTTACCTGGGATGTGACGCCGTTTTACCTTCTCATCCTTGCATGCTCGAAGAGTAAATGCGAGAATGAAATTGTCGCAGCTCAGCAAACCGGCATCTCGGAAAAGCGAATAAACACTGCTGATCTTCTCACCATGGTCCTTCAGAAAAGCCTCTATTCTCTCTATATAGTCACGCACTACGAGCGTGGGTGCGTCGCTAGCAAGGGTTCCCACACGCTTTCGAAATAGTTCTAACAGATCCTTTTCAGCTCGTAGGTCAGCGGCCCATGTCGACGGATCACTATGAATTGCTTTCCGTTTTCTCCCAGCTGACGCTGCCATGTTTTATGCTGTAAAATTACGGCCCCAACCTAGTACATGTTAAAATAAAATTCTTTAAGTGTATTGTATTTCCGAATAATAAAAAGGACGTAACAAAATAGATTACTCGCTCAGCGCCCAGCCCCGGACATGTCGACAACGTCGGCCATTGACAGCATTTTGCTGCAACGTGATTCAAAGCTTTCTCCTGCGTGTCGGCCTTTCACGCCGCCAAACAGCTTTGACTCAATGCTCCGCTGTAGGTCATCACTGCGAGTAGCTCTGTGGCTTCACCCAACGCTGAGCAACGGCGTGGGCCTGAGAACGTACCCAAGTACAAACCAACCGAAATACACCAACATAATTCCCAAACGACACTCCACAACATAACGCACCGCAACCGAGATCCTCCCCACTGCTTGCCTGGACAAACGGTACGGAACCAAGGTTGCCCACGGAACGAACGGTAATGGCCAGAACCCAAAATAGCCCACAGCCAGAACCTACGACCCGTTGCCTGACCGTACACATAAATTCCCACTGACCGCCGGCCCAGCAAATAAACCTCAGCGCGGCGCTGCCGGTTGACCTCCGGACTTAGCCAATTCCGAGCATAACCAAATTCCAATACTTTATGTGACTGCGAGCCCACAATATAACAGACCCAGTTGGAGCAAACGTATGCTCTCGTGTCGGAAATGACACGGGAAAGAGACGACTTAGCCACCCAGTTAGAAAACTCCAGAACACAACTATCGGAGGTCACTACCGCAAAAGATGCGATAATTGCGACTGCGCAAAATGAGCTGAACCGTGCCATCCAAACCCAACGCGAACTAGCGTCACAACTCGGAAATCAACAACTAGCAAACTCTGACGCGCTTGCTTCACTTGGATACTTTAAACGCCAACTGGACGAAACTAACCGTCAATATCACAACTCCGAGATTAAATATGAACAAACACGACAGTGGTTACGGGAGGCTGGCGATAAAAACCAGGGCTTGAAAAGTGAACTTAACGCTATAGAAGTTGAACTTGGAAGGCAGACCGAAAACTCTCTTAACGTGCAACCAAGCTACAAAGACAACCGAACAATTTCACATATTAAAAAATTAAAAGAAACATTAAGCGCAAAACGCGCGGAATTGGACGCTGCGACCAAACAATCGGAAAAAATCGCGGTCGCGTTGCAAGAAGCTCATGACGAGTTATCTGAACTGCGGTACTACAAGAAAAAGATGGAGAACGATGCCGCAAAACACGACGAGTTACAGAGGAATCTAAAGGAAGCGACAGAAAACGTACGAAATCTGAAGACAGAGCTCGCCAGAGCGCGCAATTTGACCCCGGCCAATGTACAGGAGTTACTAGAGCAACGAGAACGTGAAAAGGCGCAATTATATGAAGAAAATCAAGCCGTTATTAAAAGAAGAGACGAACTAGATGCCGAATTGCGACGACAACTGCAGGAGGTGATTCCGAAACAGAATAAGGAGTTGCAATTGGCGTCACAAAACATTATCGAATTGAAATCGACAATTCAGGAGGCCGCGAGAAAGGAACAGCAATTGTCTTCCTTGTTGCGCGAGTATCAAGAAAAGAACGAACGTGCAGAAGAGGAGCTCGCCACGTTGAGAGCAAATTACGACACATCTGACAAGGGTAACTTTGAACTTCGAGAACGTATAGAGTCGCTGCAGCAAGAAATTGAAGCACGCAACAAAGCAGCCGGGGCGTTAGACGCACGTATTCTGACCGAGCGGGGTTTGCATGAAGATGCGCTCGCAAGTCTGCGCAACGAACTCGCGCTCGAGAGGAAATCGCGTGAAGCCAATCAGAGTGACGCTTTATCGTTGAAGGAATCGCTGGAAAGCACCGTGCGCGAGTATAAAGATACTAGTGAGAAATTGCGCAATGCTGAAGAACTGGCCTCACAACTACCCGGACTCCAAGAAGAACTAAAAAGCAAAACAGCCCGGGTCGACGAACTCATGCGCAAACTCGCCGAGGCCGAAGCGCGACATGAATCCGCCGTTAAGTCGTTAGCAAGCTCGCGCGAATTGTCTGAACAAGAACGTACCACACGCGAAAAGGCTGCAGAGACCGAGGCAAAAAATGTTCGACTTTTGAAGGCAGAATTGAAAAACAACCAGATAATGTCCACGGTTGCAGGGAAGATCATGCTCAACCGCATAGTCGCGGCCAAGGCGCAAGCCAACCGAATTCCCGAATTACAATCGAAATTGGAAGGCTTACTGAAGACCAACTCTTACTTGAAAAAGATAGTGCACGCGCTCACCGACAAAACGAGAGCCGCTCCGAGAGGGTTTTACAAACTAGACGACCGTCGCAATTACAAAACCAAACAAAATGAACACGCGCTCCTACGAATGGTCCGCCCTTTAATGACTGTCGTGAAGGACGAATTTGGACGCCGTCTCCAGGCAGCGAGTGCAACGAACGAGGATTTAGAGAAACAGTTGCGGTTGTTGACCGATTCGCTAGCTACAAATCGTCAATTAGAGAGGGAACTGGGGTTGTTAGGCCCATCGACGTCTCGAAAACGGATGCGCGCACAAGACCCGGATATAGAGGGCGTAGTGAATGGGATTACGAGAACGGTCGATATGGCAGTCTAATAGCACGAAGAAATTCCGAAACATCCTCTTCCGTCGTCTTGTTGCTCGTCCCTATCCGCACGGTCCCCCTCTCCAGGTCTCGCGACAGCCCGATCGCTCGTAACGTCTCGCTCCTCTTCAGAAGGTGGCACGCCGACCCCGTGGACACCGCGATGCCCTTCGCCGCTAGCCGTTTGACGAGCGCCCGTGAACTGCGGACCGGGAGGGCGACGGACACGAGGTTCGGCAACGCACTCAAAGGGTTCTTAGGACCGTGAACCACGCCTCCCATCTGCACGAGTCTCCCCACAAGCGCCCGCCGCATCTTCCGCAACCTCGCAACGTCGGCCCTCCCTCGCAAGCAGTTTAGCCGGACGGCTTCTGCGAGCGCACATATCAGCGGTGGCGACTCCGTCCCTGGCCTCACGGCCCGCTCCTGCCCGCCCCCCCACGTCAGCGGGGACAGACATGACGGGTCTTTCCGCAACACGAGGGCGCCCACGCCTTTCACGGAATGGATCTTGTGGCCCGATAATACGTAACTGTCCAGCGCTTTCACCCCCCGGATCCTGAACTTGCCCGCCGCCTGCGTCGTGTCCGAGTGGAAGTGCACGTGCCTGCCAATGACCTTGCGTATCGCCGGCAGGTCCTGCAGCGTGCCGATCTCGTTGTTGGCGTACATGATGCTCACGAGCTTGACCCGGCTCCCGTGCTTCTTCATGGCCGCGCGCAAGGCGTCCATCTGGACGAACCCCTCCCCGTCCACGGGGATCTTCTCCACCACGATCTTGTGCTCCTTCGTCAAGTGGTCCAGCGGTTTGATGCCCGCTGGGTGCTCGATCGCCGACGTGATGACGACTCCTTCGTACCCGTGCTTCTCCATGACGCCGTTGAGCACGATGTTCATGGACTCGGTGGCGCCCGAGGTGAATATGATCGACTTGGCAGGCTCGTGGAGGTGCCGCGCGATCGCCGCCCTCGCCTCTTCGACCACTTGCCTCGCCCGCTTCCCGATCTCGTGGGAAGAGGACGGGTTGCCGTACAGCTGGTTCGCGACCGCCGTCATGACGCGCACGACTTCCGGGTACGGTTTGGTCGTGCTGATGTTGTCCAGATACACTTCTCTCCCCCCATGTCCGTACGTACGTATACCTATCTGCAGAGATTTGGAGAGCGCGCGCTTCGAGAAGAGGAAAAAGATCGAGAGGGAGTATAAAATGGGGAAGATCCGTCTGTCTCGAGGCGACCAGATGGTGTCTGTGGACTTCGTGCCTCGTATTCCGCTCTCCATGGACGTCGACGAGAACCGCCCCGTGAAGAAACGTTCTCGCAAGGCGAACCGAGTCGCGCAGGCGGAGACGGCGGTCAGAGAACCGCTCGCGGACATCACGGACCGGCTCGTCACCGCTGTCGTAGCGGAAGACGAGGACAAGAAACGAGGGTACGAGAGTTTCTCGATCCCAAACACTCTGGCGGAGAGCTTCATCGAGTTTCTGATCAAGCCGGACAAGACGGTCCACGTGGGAGCTCTGTGTTCCGCCATGAACTCGAACCCGAAGGACGTGTTCGGGTCGGACTCGGCGTGGATATCCACCGAGGAGGTCGCGAGGGTGCTCGCGACGAACAAGAAACTCAAGCCCCTTCGCGACTCGTTCGCGGAGATGGTGCTGAGCATGCAGGAGATCAACAGCGAGGACGAAAAGGAAAACCTCGTCCCCTACCGTTGCGTGGACTTCCTGAAGGCGATGTACGGCCACAACCGGTTTGACGCACTCCACTTGATCAATTTCGGCGGGGTCGTGTTCAACGAGTACAAACGCGTTCACGGGACGTCGCCGCCCACGAGAGGGGACGGGTACAAAATGTACTTCCGGAAGGACATCCCGCTCATGAAGGCGGCGTTTGACGCCTGGGAAAAGAAGCTGGACACTCAGGATGTCCGGGGTCACGCCGAAACGGATTGACGGAAGGGACTTGTCTGGCCCCGAGGAAGGGACCCTGTGGAAAATCGTCCTACTTATTAAATATCTGATTAAAAATTTCCCGTATGCGCAACATACGCTTTTGCACCAAAAATGATGCTCATCGTTACTGACGCACTGAGACCCACAATTACGCCAAAATTTCATTGTTGCGTTGTTGTCCTTATCGATGTCCCCTGTAGATTTTGACGAGACCATACACGCATGTTTATGATATGCATGCAGAAATTATTCAATGCCGGAGTAAACTGGATTAACGTTTACAGACTCGCCACGGCGGTATCGGTATAGTCGTATCCTGTCCCAAACGATATACGATAACGACCCGACGCCAAGGGACATGCCTAAACCGGCCAGGATCATGAAACCTTGCCGCCGTTGATCCGAGTCCCCTTTCTTTTTTCCGCGGACGACCAAAAATGTCATGGTTCCTCCCAAGGCGAACCCTAAGATCGTGAAGGCAACAAGGACCCAGAAGAACCAGTCGAACATGTTTACAAACGACTTCGATATTATTATTTAACAAAATGTATAGTACATGTCACGGCGATGAAAGCGTTCACAGAACCGAAGTACGTCATCACAATCCTGATACTATGCGCAGTTGCCACAATCGCTTCCGGCGTCTCGTCCCTGCTGACGGGACGGACGGCAAAACGAGGCCCTTCGGAATGGTTAGTGGATATGCAAGACCAGAGAGAGTCGGACCCGGCCGGGGTCGCCGCCACCATACAGATGCGCGTCCAAAAGTACCGCAAAGCGGCGAAGATACTCGCGATGATGACGTTCACGTCGTTGGGCGTGTTCGGTATCTACGTCTCCCTCGTCGCGTTTTTCCACTTCCGGCCCTCGAAGCCAGTGTACAGGGAACCCTCCGTTACGACTGCGTGAGCGCTCTAGCGAACTCTTCTTCGAAGTCCTCGTCGCCCCCCCGGTAGGAGGAGTCGTTTTCCGCTTGGAACCGAGCAGTCCGCGGATGTAATCGTCCGGGTCGGCGCTCGTCAAGTTTTCGACGGGCGACACTTCCCTGGCTCGTTTCGTGGCGCACTCGAGCGTGGCGACACGCGCCAACGCGGTTTCCAACAGCGACTCCAACCGGTTCACGCGGTCTTCTAGTTGCTCGACCTTGGACGCCGTCGCCTTCGCTCTTTGGCGCTCGGAGGACTCGTTGCCTCTCACGTACATGGGCGCCTTGAGGCACCCCAACGGGTGCGTGTCACAGCCCGAGTTGGGAGGGGGGAGAGGGAGACACGGTCCGAACGGGTCGAACAGCCGGCCTTCGTGGACGACTTGCAGGCCGAAGCGGCCTTCCCACCCCGGATGCGGGATGGGAACGCACTCGGCGGAGAACCGCGCGTCTTCCACGACGACCATGCCTCGGACTTTGTGTCTCCCGCACCGCACACTGCCGGTCGGGTTGTCTTGGAACGCGTACCCGGCCTTGCAATCACAGCCCGGGGCGGAACACGACTTTACGAAGGAGACCCCCACGGCTCTCAGCCACGGGAGGTCCGTGGGCTTCATGTCCATGTAGCACCCGACGATGGGGTGGGAGACGGCCATGGTGGCAAGGTCCAGCGTCTCGTACGTCGTGCGCGGTCCAGCGCCTCGCTCGTGCTTTTTTATAGAGACGACTCGGCAGAAGGTACGGCACTAAAGCGCCCGTATGCACTTCCACCCTCTTTAAGTTAACTCCACGTCAGCCGGATCAAAAGGAGAAGGCGGTCCAGAAATCGTGGGGACGGTGCGTGCGTCGTCTGCGCCTGACGCCGGCCCTGGCGCCGTGGCTCTTCTTCACGAACCGGCCCTTCTTGTCGCGCTTCGGTAACGCCATGATTGGATGGTACTAGTATACAAGTTCATCATACATTTTTTTTTCGCTGACGTCACGGCTCGGCCGCAAAGGGTATAAAAGCTCTTCGAGTTTCACAAGAAGCCAACGACCAACTCTTCCCAGCCATGGAGGTCGCACGTTGTAACGCCCCTTTCACCCACGCTCTCTTCAACCTGGCGAGAGAGACCGACACTTTTTGGATGTTTGCGTTGAAACCATGTCCAATTCTGGACGTGGACCCGGCGAAGGAAATCAAGGTCCGAAAGAGCGACCGAATGATTCATGGCCAAGACTTTACCGCCGCGGGCTCGAACGGGAAGAAGCGCTTCGAGAACTGGTTTAGGCTCGACGGTTCAAAGGCCTTCGTAGCGGCTCTTGAGAGGTCTCCCATGATCCGGGTATCGAGTATCGACCAATCAGGAATAGCACTCAGATCTGAGTTCTATGGTCCCGACCCGTCGGCGGACGTTTCTCCCGTGGTGAAGACCGTGAAGACCGGCCCAGTCGACGAGCGAGGCGTGTGGATCCACCCCAAGCTGGTGAACCCTCTCGCCATGTGGATCAGTCCGGACTTCGCCGTCCAGGCCATGGATTGGGTGGACCGCATCCTGGCCGGCGACATCACCATGATGGAGGTCGTGCGAGACGCCCACGACGCCGTCCACGGGACCACGACCACGGTGGCCATCAACACGGAGCTGGGCGTGCACAGGAAGCGTCCCAACTACGTCGAGCCCATCCGAACGCTGCCTCCCAGCATGCGCGTGATCGCCAAGGACACCCAGCACAGACTCGGCGATTTCGTTACCTCCACCGTCCCCAAAGAACGCGTGGGAAAGGTCATGATGTTCTTGGGAGACAAGGCGTGCGAGGCCGCCACGGGGGAGGACGCGGGGTCTCTGAAGAGGCTGAACGGTGTCAAGAGCGGGAGCGCGAGGGACATGATGAACGACGAGCAGCTGGAGAACGTCGATTACTTCATGCGCAAGGTCATGAGACGCGCCGAGGCCGCGGGGGGTAACACGGACTTGCACGAAATCGCCGTGTCCGTGAAGAGGGACATGGCCACGTTCGTGGCTCCGCCCTCCGGACCGACGCCGAAGGAGATTGTTAGGAAAAACAGGCAGGACATGAGAGACGATCTTCTGTTGACGCGTCCTTTGAACATCGAGAGGTTCCTCACGCGAGGTCCCCAAACAACATCGCTCATCGAGGCGGCACGGGACTAGACGTCATTGCAGGAGAGTCACAGGTATAAAGTAAACTTTATTAATAAATTTTAATAAATTACACTTTCTCGCATGACGCCACGAATCACGATTTTCCTAGTGAGGCCATGTCGCGTTTACGCACGCGCGGAGTATCACGGAGTGCGCGACGGCCACCGCGGACACGCGGCAGGCGTCCACCGCCGTTTTCGCCAGTCCGTCGCAGAAGTTGTGTGTGCGGATGGTAATGAGTGCGCTCGCGAGTCTGCGGTCTTGGCGCGTGGGCGGGGTCGCGGTGTTCGACGTGGCAGCCACCGCGTTGGCCGCCATCGCGTACAGTGCGTACAAGAGAAAGGGATTCTCGGCGCGAGACGCGGCCGTGAAGACGTTGTTGCTTCTGTGCGTGGGGGAGCTGACCCACTTGTTCCTGGAGGTGGACACGGTGGTGACCAGGGCGATCGAGATCCGTGGGGGGGCGGGGGCGTAGATCCGAGACCCTCGTTGCTATTATCTCCCGTTTTGTGGTATAGCGGCATGGCGCCGGAACTGAGCGACAAAGCCAAGAAGCGGATGATGGACAAGGTGAAAGCGATCCGTTCTCAGATCGACTCGAGGTACGTCGACGACGAGCACAGACGGTTTTGCAAGTCGAGCGGGGACGAGACGTTCAGCCGCGTGCCCGAGTTCAAGACGGGGGTCGTCTCGTTGGAGTTTCCCAGGTTGGACGGGCCTTCCTATATCCGGTCCGCGATGGCGCTCGCGTATCCCATCAAATGGACCCCCCGCAAGCTGGAAATAGACACGTTCAGCCACAGCCTCCTCGACCCCGTGTTTCAGGCCATGCCCGGGTACGTGAAGGGCGACATGTCCGACCTGATCGATATGGAGTGGTATAATGCTTGCCTGAGTTACCTCCGAACGCTGGGCCGGTTGGACTTTATCATCGTGATGGATTACACGTACAACGGGGCGTCGTTCACGAACGGGAACGGGGCGATGAATCTTCAGAGGCAAAGAGAGATCGATATCGAGGACGAGAAAGACGGCTACGTGAAGCCGCTGTCCAAGTACGTCGATCCTCTTTGGCCGGCCGTGGTTCGTTTGTGCGAACGCGGATTGAACGGAAGGCCTTTCGACAAGCTCGACGCCGGCGACCTCTTTCGCAAACGGCCGGACGTGCAGGGACTGCGCGCCGCTCTGGCGAGTCACCTGTCGGCGCGCGCGCAGGACAAAGAGGTCGAGACGCCGGTTGGCAAACCACTCGCCGAGGAGCTCGCGGCGTTGTCGAGCTGGGAGCAGGTGGTCCGAAAGATCGCCACACTGGACCATCGGTTCATGGACATCCTGTACCTGTTGTCGAAGTGGATCTACAGCCACCTGGATCTTTCTTTCAAGAAGAACTACGTCCTGACGACGTACGCGGAGGAGCTGGCGAGGATCCTGCGAGAAGCGCCGCCCCTTCGGCGAGAGATGGTGGTGTACAGGGGGGTGACGAACGAGTACTACATGCCGAGGAAGGGGACCCGGGACGTGTTTCAGAACCCTTACCCCGTCTCTGTTTCGATCGACCCCTCCGTGGCGGTCAAATTCCTGTACGACGAGTACTTCACCGCCAGCCAGTTCGACAAGACGAGGGATTGTTGCATCAAGGTCATCCACGTGCTGCCCGGGACGCCGGCCCTCTGCCTCTGGCCGATCGGCGGCCACGAGGACCAGAAGGAGATCGTCCTCCCGCCCGGGACGAACTATCTCATAAAGTCCCATCGTCTGCGTAATATCGTGGTGGAAGTCCCCACTTTCACGCAAGGGAAGGCGGTGAGGGGCGAGGTGTGTTGGGACGAGATGGTGAAGCGCAAAGCCCGCGACCCGAAGTACGAAAAGATGTTCCCGAGGAAATGGGTGACGGAGATTTACGTGGACGGGACGGCCGCCGCGATCCGTTCGCGGTCGACACGCGATCCTCAGACGTGGAGATCCAACGCCTCGAAAGCCTTGAAAAACGTCCCGTGGGAGACGCTGGGATCGACCCCCGTTTCGGATGGCAACGCGCTCGGATTGTTCTTGGCGAATTGCAACGTGGCGGTCAAAACGGGCGTGTGGACTCCTGTTTCGAGACAGATACGGTCCATGAAGAGCAGCGGGGTGATAGGGTTGGACACGGAGAATTCGTTGCTTACGTTCGTGGACACGTGGTTCAAACCTGTCGGACAGGCCGGGCTCTCGGCGAGGGAGCAGATGCGGTCTCTGGTGGAGAAGATATCGTCTATCGTTCCACTGCCGTCTCACAAGTAGAGTCGGTACGGAATTTCTGACCTCTTGTCTACTCGGTAGTACCTTCCACTGCCACTTGTCCTACGTGGTACGGAATTCCATAATCCGTTCGTACGGGTGAGGTCCCGCACTAGTATTTTTTTTTAGGCCGATTAAGTTATTTTTTTGGGAAAGGGAAAGAGGGAGAGAGAGAGAGACGGGTCGACCGCCTCGGAGCAGACGCATGTACGGAATTCTCGACCTCTTGTCTACTCGGTAGTACCTTCCACAGTAAATGGTCGTACATGGTACGGAATTCAAGAATCCGTTCGTACGGGTGAGGTCCCGCACTAGTATTTTTTTTTAGGTTGATTAAGTTATTTTTTTGGGAAAGGGAAAGAGAGAAAGAGAGACAGACCATCGAGTACACGCTGGCTGTCAAAATCCCGGCCAAGAAATTCTTTTTGTTTCTGACTTTTAAGAATACTAGTGCAGGACCTCACCCGTACGAACGGATACAGTGTTTCCGTACAGCAAATGAATCTAATAACTGGATGTAAGAAGCAAGCATAACGAGGTCGACAAATTCCGTACCTTCGGCTGCTGAGTGTGTCGCGGACCCGTACCCATGAAGACGAAGAAGTGCAAGGACTTTGATGTGCGACCTTCGGGCCCCACATCAACCCCCGGCACATCTTCGGCGTCTTGTACGAGCCAGAAAATTCTTTTTGTTTTGGTGTTTTCAGAATACTAGTGCGGGACCTCACCCGTACGTACGGCTTCGAGGATTCCGTACCGCCAAACCCAATACAGATACGACGCTACTACTGGTACTACAGAGGTCTCCGATTTCCGTACGTGGTGGTGTGTACGGACTGCCGTGACCCGTACCTCATCCTATGATGGCGACGATGAGCATCGTGCTCGCCGCGATGATCCTCATCGCCTTCGTCGCCTCCCGCTGGACCAACACCTCGTCGCTGCCCGGCTTTGTGATGGAGTTGGGCCTGCCGTATATCAGGGTGTGGACGACGTCCAAGAATCTGTAGCTCTTGGGCTTGATGATGGAGAGGATGGCGACCGCCACGAGGACGATGGCCAACTTCGCGAAAAGAACGGGCTTGTACACCTTTTTCAGCAACGCCACGATCCTGGACCCCCACCCTCGGTCACCTGCAATAAACCCGGCTTGTGCCGCGGCGTTGACTGGGTCCGAGGCTTGTTGCCGCAGTGGGTTGGCACCATCCGCCATTTGTCCCACATCCGTAAAGGGTATTTCGTAAGGAATCACTCTGTTGGCCATCCCGGCTATATATACTCGCGTAGATTAGAATACGGACATCAGGATCACGTTGGCCACGGCCGTCCACTGCATCGCGGGCGTCACCACCATATCCTTCTTATCCTCCGCGGGCCTCCCGAACCCCGCGAAGAAGAACGCGTCCTTCACGGACGGTTGCGACCCCTCGTTCGCCCGGCGACTCAGCATGTAGATGATCCCCACGCTCAGGCCGAAGATCGCCACCTTGACAAAGTTCATGAACCGGAACAGGTCGTTGCGGAAGTTGCCAAAGTAGGTCATGATTCATACAGTATGCGCGAGTCTTTTTTACACCGTTATGGCCACCACCCACGCGGCGTACATCACGGCCGCGATAATGAGTACGTTGAGATACGCCATGAAGCTCTTCGAAAACAACACCCCGGTCTTCATCCACGTGTCAAAAAACGCCAAACCAACAGCAAGAAAGGCGGGAATGCTGCTAAACTTCAGCTGCTTAATACGATACTCGCGGTCAACGGATTTGGCACGCGACTTTATCATAGAGGCGATCATGGGGAACGAGGCCACCATAATGCAAGTGGCCAGGTTGGTACGGAAGGCAAACGTCAGGTCACTGAGAAAGTCATTTGGGGTAGCAAACTTCTGAAGGGACGCAATGGCGTCGGCGGCGTACGACATGATAGTAGTATACAGTTTATCCCGCGAAAAAAAAAATCGGACCGATGGAAGGGGAATGGACTCGGCTCTCCTGAAACTCATGCGCGACTACGCCTTCATGTCCATGGCCGTCTACATCCCGGGCGTGCGCCCCGAATCCTGGCACATGCTCGACTGGGAACACGGGGGCCGGGGCGCGCTCGTCACCATCCCCAGCAAAAAGAAACAAGTGGTCGTCATCCGAGGGTCCGACCCCACCTCCTTCGACAACTACCGCCGCAACTTCGACTGGTCGCTCGAGTACCACCCGCGAGCCGCGTGCAGGCTCCACGCAGGGTACGCCGCGGCCGCCGACCGCATGCTCGAAATCGTCCGCCCGCAGCTCCTGGACGGGTACGACCTTCACTTGACCGGCCACTCGATGGGCGGGGCGGTCGCCGTCTGCGCCGCCGCACTCATGAAGGGACAGGACGAGCGAGTCACCGTCGTGACCTTCGGACAGCCCCGCGTCACGGACCCCGCCGGAGCGAGCCGCGAGAGGAGTTCGATTACTGGAGGGTCGAGGACGAGGACGACCCCGTCCCGCACTTCCCGAACCCGCTGACCTTCGCCCACTTCGGCAACGCGCTCGTGTTCCCCCGGGACCGCGCGCGATGGCTGGGCCTGTCGGCCCACCTGGTGTACGACAACCGACCCGCCCCAGCAGGGTACCTGGGCCGTCTGAACGCCGCCGTGGACGGAACGGCGCCCTTTCGTGTCGAGTGGGAGTCGGAGCGCGCCCAGGGGGAGTAATTTTTCGCCGGTATAAGTAGTGTGTACAGATCCCGCCCATGTCGTCCGGCAAGAAGGGAGGATACGATTGGTTCGAGGACCTGGTCAACTCCCAACACGGCAGCAAGAACGTGAAGACGTCCAAATCGCTCGCCCCATCGACCGTCGTTCGTCACGTGGGCAGCTCGGACGATGAGGAAGAGGAGTACGAAGATACGGGGTTCGAGGAGGAGAAGAAAGCCCCCGTGGGGCCAGCGCCTTCCAAGGAGAGAGAGGAGAAGAGGCAGGCGGACGACCGAGACGATAGCGTGAAGAGGTACGTCCGCACCACGTACCGCACGGATCCCTCCTCGGTGCGTCACCCGGGGCTAAAAGATGTTCTCGTGCGTAAGTAGCCCGGCCATGAAGACGACGCGAGACCACAGCGGAGTGGCGGCGTTGCTCTCCTTCTTCCTGCCTCTGCTGACGCTGGTCACGAGGCTGTACAACTGGATCGTCCGCTCGAACCCCTTCCAATCGGTCCCCTGTGATGACGAACGCGTTACCGTACAGAGAGCCTACGTGTCCGACCGCAACGACTGGTTCCACGTGGGACGCGAACTAGCCGGGTATTTAAACGACCACGGGGGCGTCATGACGGAGCTTCCCCCTCGCGACGTCCTTCGCGCGTGCGATTGCGAGCTGCTCGCCGACGACATAGCCGAGCACAAGGTCAGTCTCGCGGTGGAGTTTTCCGTGGGAAAGGCGCACTACGCGGTGACGTACTCTCTCGACGGCCCCGTGACCTTTCCCCCCCTGTGGCTTACGAGGGTGGGAGACGAAGACCCCCTTCCGCGACTTGCGTTCCAGCGAGGCGCGCTTTCTTCGGTGGTGTTATCCGCAATCCTCACGGACGACGAGGGGCGCGAGACGGACGTGACCACGGACGTGGTGGCGTGTCAAGGTCCCGACAAGGACTTCTACGAGTTCGCCGGGGTGCCCCAGTACGCCTGGTGCGTGATCAGGTACCTCGAGATCAAGCATCAGAACCGTCAAGCCCTGCGTCTGATAGGGAAGAGGCCGACGTGTGGCGTGGTCCACCCTCGCCTGGCGGTCTCCGAGGACGGGGAGGACTGCCTCGAGTACGTGTCGGATAGCTCTCCCGAGCCCAAGAGGTCGCTGCGACTCATATTCGGGGACGGGGACGCGGTGGAGTACACGAACGCGGACAAGAAAGTGATCGACTGAGGACCGAGACGTGCGCATGGCGGACGACGAAGCCGGACCGGGGTTCTCCTTCGACGAGGTCAACGATGTCCAGGACCGCCACGTGTCCTATACGATGCCCTACCGCGTGCTGCGTGCCGCGCCTCTCCTGTCCTTGCTCGACAAATCCGGGCACTCCACGTGGCCAGAAAAGACGGACGTCTGTTGCTGGCACTGCTGCCACCCGTTCTCCAACGTTCCCGCCCCCTACCGGTCAAGTACAAGGAGGGCAAGGGCTTCCTCGTGAAGGGTGTGTTCTGCAGTTTCGCGTGTGCCAAGGCGTACAATCTAGAGTCTTCGTGTTCCCTGAAAGAGGTTCGTAACACGTGGTTGTTCCATATGACGTTCAAGTTATGGAAAGCGAATCCCAAGGTGTCTGGGGCGTCGTTCCCCGGTATACGGGCGGCGCCCCCGAGGACCTTTCTGAAGATGTTCGGAGGGGACATGACCATAGAAGAGTTTAGGAACCCGGACCCCGTGGAGCTGCACCGATTGCTAGACCCGCCGTTCTCGATGGAGGTGATTCAGCAAGTCCACTGCGTCTACGCCATCAACGAGAAGGACCGGTCCATGAAGAGGAGCGCCATCGTCCGCGAGCCGACGGTCCGCGAGGTAGACCCGAAGAGGAGGGAGTCCGACCCCCCCAAACTCGCTCTGAAGAGGAGCAGGGCCACGGCCGACCCGAAGAACAGTCTAGACAAGTTCTTAGGCATCAAACGCACCAAGTCGCGAGTTCCTACGGTTGCAATTGGAGACGTGAAAAAATAATATCTTTATTAATGAATATACACACATTCTAATGGCACGCAAGAGAGTCGGACGAGCGAAAGGCGCGGCCGCCGTCAACAAGAACCCGTGGCTGCGTCACGTCTACCACGTGAAGGCCAGTCATAAGGGGATGAAGTACGGAGACGTCCTGCGTCTGGCCGCCAAGTCCTACAAAAGTAGACAGAACTAGAACCTCTAGAGAGCGTCATAGTCGATCCCAATCTTCCGGATCATGGCAAAGTCCACCTCCGTGAGGTGGTAGAACCGCAGCCGCGCCTGCGAGGAAGTCCGGGCGGTGCGAGAAGGCTGCACCCTCGTGGGCTGGACCGAGGGCCTGCCCACCCACCACTCAGGCCACGAGCCCGTGGTCGCCCGCGTGTTGTGGGCCTTGAGGAACTTGAGAAGCCCCTTGGCCTTCTGGATCATCTTCGCCTTGGTCTGCACCTGCTCGGCCACGCTGCGGCGTAACTTGGCGTCCATGTCGATGTGGTAGGACTCCCCGTAGTCCCACACGATCTCCTCGCCTGGGTAGATGTGCCGGATGGCACGCAGCCCGTCGCCAAGGAACACGCAGTTGGGCTCCTCCTTGCTGCCGTGGGGGTCGTTGGCCATGTGCGCGTAGAAGGCCGGGTACTTCATCCCTTGAGTCTCGATAGCAGGCGGTTGCCCCCCGTCCACCTGCACGCCGTTCAAATCGATGAGCATGTCGGCGTGATCGAGGCACTCCAACAATGTGTTGCGAACCCACGTGTAAAGGATTTCTGGTGACTCGATCGCCATGATGTCCATCGCACTGTTGCAGCATTGCTGGAACTCCTCGTTGGAGAACGACATGCGCTCAAACGCCTCCCACTCAGCGTCGTCGCCCTGCG
This sequence comes from Mesostigma viride, assembly GCA_009746045.1. Classification (NCBI taxonomy): domain Eukaryota; kingdom Viridiplantae; phylum Streptophyta; class Mesostigmatophyceae; order Mesostigmatales; family Mesostigmataceae; genus Mesostigma; species Mesostigma viride. The sequence continues at coordinate 33,928 of RPFO01002058.1, forward strand.
GCCCAATGGTGCGACCCACGTATGTCGCAAACGCCTGCCCCCTGGCGATGAACCGGTCCGCGTACAGCCCCGCCCCGCTGTACCCCATGCCGGCGAGCAGCTTGCTCTCTGCGACTCGCAGCCACGGAACCGTGGCGCCGTTGCGGAGGACCGCCTTCACGAGGACGTTGCCGTTGGCTTCTTCTTCGTGCACGACGCGAGAGGGGCGTCCATAGGCGTCTCGGCTTGGGACTCAGGGACACCGGGGGCGCCTCGTATGGAGCACAAGAAGTTGTACACCTGGATGGCGAGGAGCCGCTCTTCGAAGGAGCTTTCGTAGGACAGCGGCAGTGCGTTGGCGTGGTTCGCTCGCAGCTCGGCGACATTGACGTTGTCAGGCACGAAGAAGGCCGGCGGGCGTGGATAAACGGGAGGCGCTTTGCCGAAATACCGTGCGGGTTGTCGTTTGTATGCGGAAAATTCCGCCATGGTTTCGTTGTGGAGGCGTCGTGAGAAGAGACCTCGGGGAGGGGAGGGCCTTCGTTTATATACTTTTTGGGAGACGAACCACGACCACGCAAAGTTCCGGCCGTTACGGCGCGTGCCGGGCACCCGCTCGACCCTAAGGACTCCGAAAAGTCGGTACGGCCGTGGGACGAACGGTCTCGCAACCACACGTTTTTTCGTCGGCGCTGAGGTGGAAGGTCCTTGGTTTGTCCACGGACACGGGCCGGATTCGGTTTTGATTCGTCACGTGTCGTAATGCCGTACGAAATTAATGTCATGTACTTGTACGATGAGTCTAGGCAGGTATCTTCGGTACACGGAGGGCGGCGAAAACGGCGTACGGAGATTCGAATATGACAAGGAATTCTCCAAACATGCCGTTCCGGGATTCGCGAGCGCGATCGACACGAATTTCGAAAGGGTACGTCCGGTTCCGAGACCGTTTCAACCGGTATCGGAGTCCGCTGCGAAGGAGTACGGAATGGTGGTCCTGCGCAAAGAAGATCTCGAAGCGCTGATCTCGCTGATCGAAGATCTCAAATCAAGATGCGGGGCCGATACGATGTCAGGCGTCCGTCCACAGAATTCGGCAACCGAGATCTCGAGGCCGTACGAAGGATCTGCCGAATTCGAGGGCCGTACGCAAGATCCGAGGATTCCAGGTGAGCGTCCGTACGCCCGTGTGCCGGGAGAGCGTCTGACACCTGGCGACGTAGATATGTCCCTCCCGGCGTATATTCCGGCCGAGTACGACGGAGCCGTACCGAGTACGGTAGTGTATCCGAATTTCAGATCCGCGCACGGCCCGGGCTGGCTAGGAGGAAACTGACGCGCGGCGGCAAAAAAAAATGTCGTATCCATTATATGATGGATCCGTACTGGCCGTACCCGCCGGAGGAAAGACTTCCGGGAAACATACTCTACAAAATGCTGTCCGGCACCGCGAACGTCGGAAAGAAAGCGCTCGGATGGGTCCGAGGCAGCGTCGGGGCGTGCGCGAGCGGAATCGGGAAAACGCTCACGAGAGAGCAAATCGAGCGGCTCGTGGTCACTCTGTACAAGGAACTCCCGGCCGCGTTCATCAAAAAGACGCCGACGCCGACCCTTTGCATTCTCGTCGGCGACGAAGTCGTCGGCCGCCTTCTCATGAACATGTGCAAGCAGGCACTGCAAGGCAGCCCGGACGCGCACGAACGTCTCGTCCATATCGCGTTCATGTTGACGAAGACGTCCAAGGACGTGCTTTTCCGCATCCCGAAAGAGTACCTTTGCGAGATCATTTCGCGGGCCACGAACACCACGCAGAGGGTCGCCATGTTGCAGAACACGGTCGACTTTCACAAGAAGTTCGGCAACGAGGATTTCCGCGATCTCGGAATGCGGGCCGGCCGGGCGTTCGCCAACGAGGCGGGAGACGGGCCTTACGACATGCAGGGCGGGCGGGGGGGCGGGGGGAGGGGAGGCATGCCGATGTTCGTGAACAACGTGTACCCTCGCGGCCCGATTCGACGCGGGAACGCCGGCGGCGGTGGGAACGCGGCTGTGTATTTCAACGCGCCTCCGAACCAGAACCCGTGGACGCATTACGGCGGCCAGGCGCGCACCGCACACCAAGCGGCGTGTTGTCAGGTGGTGCAGTCCGCGGTCAACAACGCGCACCGGATGCGCGCGGAAAGCATCGCGGGGGCCTTGAACCCGTACACGAAGGTGGGAAAGACCGAGGAACCTTCGCCGGGCGTGCCTGGTTCTTCGAAGGACGGGAACGCGTTGAGGGGGGACAAGGTGTTCGGCCCGGGGTACTTGTGGGGCGGATTGTTTAACGACGAACCAAGTGGCGCTGGCCCAACGGCACCTCCTGTGGTATTGGACGAAGAGAAGAAGATTACCACTGAAGTTGTTGAGTCCATAGTCGGTGAGGCGAAAGTACCGGAAGTGGAAACAGCTTTAGGGCATATATACGACGAGCTTTCGAAGCGTGACATGCCGCAAGAAGTGCTCGAAGATAAGTTTGAGAAGTATCTTGAATCAGCTGACATACCAGACGACCAAAAAAATAAATTAATGGACAAGGTGAGGGAGTATATAACAGGTGAAAAAAGTATCATCGAGTCGGGACAAAAACTCGTTCCGATGTCTAAAGTAGAACTCAGAAGGTTCAAAGCGGCCATGAAAGAAAGAGAGACAAAAGAAGAAGGCGTGTTCGACGATGATGATTTACACAGGATGATACGAAATATTCACGGCTCCACTCCGTATGAAAGCGACTTAAAGATGGTATATCTAATGGCAGAAATGGACCGTCTTGACGCGGCTGGCGATGAGAAAGGTTATGAAGAGGCGAGTAAGATGTACGGAGATATATTGACAGCATCAACCATGGTGGAAAATAAAACTAAGACTTCAGAGGACTTAGATGCAGTGGCGATCGCGCGCGGTCTACTCAGTGATCTGGTTGACAGCAAGCCCACAGACTTTAATGCACGGTTAAGTAAAGCCGGCCAGAGTGTTAACAAAATACCGGATTGGTTAATAGAATTACATGATATGCGATATCACCAAGACCCGAAAGACACCGCTTTAGTAAACAAAATCGATGCCGCGGGAACAGTGGACGCCTATATCGAAGATATACGTAAGGCAAAAAGTAAGCCGGATATGATGGAAAGATATCATCGAGGTGTCGGTCTTGTAGCCTCAATGATGATTGCGGATAAATTAGGGTATGGAAAAAAGGGTGGGGAGGCTCTACAAAGGCTTGAGATAAACCGGGAACTCATGGATAGTAAGTTTGGATCTAGATCTGCAACCGCGCGTCAAAAGCGCGTCCGTCGTACGGCCCCGCACAAGGCCCGCGCCAAAACCGTGCAGAAGAAAGCCCCCGCCCAGAAGAAGGCCGCGCCCAGGAAGAAAAAGCAAGCCGCCGCCTCCCGCCCCCACTGTCTGGGCGTCAACTCCAAGTCGATTTTCTGCGGCTAAAACGGCCGACAAATTGTGTGCGACCACTGTATCCTCGTCCCCGTCCCGTCCCATGGAGTCGTCGGCGCTGATCACGTGCCCGTCGTGTGGCAAGCAAAAGGCGCCGGAGGGGTTCAACAACCGCAGTCTCCGCCTCCACGGGCCGTGCAGAGAATGCCGCGCGGAGGATAACAAGAAGTTCAAGGCATCCAAGGAGGGATATTTTCGTCACCTCATCCGAAATCTCGCGACCGCGCGCAAAAAGTCCGCGCGCAAAACCTCTCTTTCCATCTCGCTGTTCGTCCGCGATCTCGTGGAAATCTGGGAAACCCAAGGGGGGAAGTGCGCCATCACGGGGATCAACATGACGCACGGGCCGGACGCCGAAGTCCCCGGCCGTTCGGCGGTCATTGACGTCATCGATCCTTCTAGAGAGATCTCCAGATCCAACGTGCGGCTCGTGTGCAGGAAGGTCAAGCGGATGAAGGGGAATGACGACGTCGAATCGTTCCGAAACTTCTGCGCTTTGGTCGCAAAGGCTTCCGACGACGCGGCGCTGGACGGTACGGACTTCGAGTTTGACACCGCCGACATGGAAGATGACGTGGAAGAACCAGGAGCGTCCACGAGACAAAGGTGGGCCGACGAGGAGGAAGAAACGGTATAAAACCCGGGAGCCTCCAAGTTTTCGTCAAACGACTCCCACTCTTCCTCCACCCACTCCTCTTGATCCGCCATGGCGTCCACCGTGGTTCTGTTCGATGACTTCGACGTCAACAAAGTCCTGTACAAAGACCCCAAGAGAACCGGGAGGGGGCAAGCCGGCCCGGGCGCTCTCTCGGCCTTCATGTCCTACGGCGTCGAAGGCACGCCGGTCCGCATCCAGACCCCTCGCATGCGTGCCCCGTTCGGCATCAGCTTTTTCGAGCCCAAGAACGGCCAAGGCGACAAGAAGTACACGCTCGACCTGTCCTTCGACGGGTTCGCGAACGAGGGCACCGACTCGGCCACCTTTTACGAGATGTGGACCGGGCTCGACACCCGCAACAAGCAGCAATCGTTCCAAAAGTGCGTGGAATGGTTCGGCAAGCGGATGAGCGAAGAGCTCGTGGAAGAGCTCTACACGTCGGCCGTCAAGCAATCCAAGAAGGAGGAATACCCTCCGACTCTCAAGTGCAACGTCCCGTGCCGCGACGGCCACTTCCAGACGCGCTTCTTCGACGAGGAGAAGCGGCCGGCCACCTTCGCGGACGTCCAGAAGGGCTGCGAGGTGCAAGCCATCCTCGAGGTCTCCCGTATGTGGTTCATGGACAAGCAGTTCGGCTGCACGCCGGTCGTGCAGTCCCTCCAGTTCTTCCCCTCCACTCGCATGCCCGACGGGTACTGCTTCGTGGACAGGGACAGGGACCAGGCGTCCGACGAGGAGCCGGGCCCGAAGAGGTCGCGCTCGGACGATTAAGAATGGACCGGGTCTAAATGAACTATGTAACTGGTGTCTAATAAAGATTAATTTCATGCATTATCATATCAAACTCGTACATCCAACATGCAACTAGACAGTTCCGTGAAAGCTCTCCTCGTAGGTTCGTCCGCGCCGTTGACCGCACTGTTGCCCGCGTATATGGCCGCGATCCGTTCGTTCGCAGGAGAGGGGGCGGCGGTATCCGTAGGCACGGAGTGGGTCCTATTCATGGTGACGCTGCTGCTAGGATTCGGAAACCTCGCGGCCGTGCGCTGGTCTCGAAGCTTCGACGAAAATATATCCAGCGAACGGAAGTTTCTAGTGACCGGCGCGGCGTGCGGATTCGTGATCGGTCTCCTGGTCGCCAGTTCCGGCTTCCACGTGGCCGTCTTCCCCGACTGGTCCATCGTGGGCCATTTAGCGACCATCGCAGCGTCCACCGCGGCGTACGCGTCCTTGTTCCACTTCGTCTTGAGGCCATTAGACGCCCTCATGGACCAGGTGTGTCCTTGAAGCTCGTTTCGCGCTCGAGGATTCAAATCACACCGCTACGGTAGCGCGAGGACGCCATGAACGCGATCGGTATCTGCTTGCGGATCGTGT
>RPFO01002176.1:0-65000 GCA_009746045.1 Mesostigma viride
AGAGAGATTCTTTCTTTTCTTTTCTTTCTTTCTTGCTGCCTTCTTGCCTCCCTCCCTGCTCCTCCTCCCCCTCCCTCCCCTCCCCTCCCTCCCTCCCCTCCTCCTCCCTCCATCCACTCCCTACCACTCACACTGTCATCCTACTCCTCCTCGTTCTTCCTTATGGTGATGCCTCTACGGCTCTCCGCGTTCTACGTTCAGATTCCTCGACATCCGCTCTCAATAGAGCCGCTCCTACCGACGCGCCGGTCGTCTTGACCCTCTATTAGCAATGCAGCACCTAAATCAGGCCGTATAAGAACTCACCCGATTCAAGTCCATGCCTTCCCTTATACTCTTGCTTCCCTTGCCACGTCCGCGTCCGCTACGCGCCATCCTCCTCCCTCCCTCCCTCCCTCCCCCCTCCCTCCTCCTCCCTCCCTCCTACCCTCCCTCTTCCTCTTCCTCTCCCTTCCTCCCTTCCTCCCTCCCTCCCTCCCTCCTCCCTCGTTCCTCCCTCCCTCCTCCCCCCCTCCCCCCTCCCCCTCCCTCCCTCCCTCCTCCCTCCCTCTCCTCCTCCTCCTCCTCCTCCCTCCCCTCCTCCTCCCTCCCTCCCTCCCTCCTCCCTCCTCCCTCTCCCTCCCTCCTCCCTCCTCCCTCCTCCTCCCCTCCCTCCCTCCCTCCCTCTCCCCCTCTCCCTCCCCCCTCTCCCTCCCTCCTCCTCCCTCCCTTCCTCCTCCCCTCCCTCCCTCCCTCTCCTCCCCCTCTCCCTCCCTCCCTCCCTCCCTCCCTCTCCTCCCTCCCTCCTCTCCTCCCTCCCTCCCCTCCTCCCTCCCCCCTCCCTCCCTCCTCCCTCCTCCTCCCTCCCTCCCTCCCTCCCCCTCCTCTCCCTCCCTCCTCCCTCCCTCCCTCCTCCCTCCTCCTCCCTCCCTCCTCCCTCCCTCCTCCTCCTCCTCTCCCTCCTTCCCTCCCCCTCCCTCCCTCCTCCTCCCTCCTCCCTCTCCTCCCTCCCTCCTCCCTCCCTCCCTCCCTCCTCCCTCCCTCCCTCCCTCCTCCCTCCCCTCCCTCCCCCTCCTCCCTCCCTCCCTCCCTCCCTCCTCTCCTCTCCCTCCTCCCTCCCCTCCCTCCTCTCCTCCCTCCCTCCCTCCCTCCCTCCCCTCCCTCCCTCCCTCCTCCCTCCCTCCTCCCTCCCCTCCCTCCTCCCTCCCTCCCTCCCTCCCTCCCTCCCTCCCTCCCTCCTCCTCCCTCCTCCTCTCCCTCCTCTCCCTCCCTCCCTCCCTCCCTCTCCCTCCCTCCTCCCTCCCTCCCTCCCCTCCCTCCCTCCTCCCTCCTCCCCCCTTCCTCCCGTCCCTCCTCCCTTCCCTCCCCTTCCCTCCTCCCTCCTCCTCCTCCCTCCCTCCTCCTCCCTCCCTCCTCCTCCTCCCTCCTCCCTCCCCCTCCCTCCCTCCCCCCCCTCCCTCCCTCCCTCCCTCCTCCTCCCTCCCTCCCCCTCCTCCCTCCCTCTCCTCCTCCTCCCCCTCCCTCCCTCCCTCCCCTCCTCCCTCCCTCCCCCTCCTCCCTTATTACTCCATTCAGTCATTCATTCACCGCGCGCATGTTCCCTGCTCAAGCGTCTGGAATAGGTTTATAGCGAAATAGCTGTAGCGCTGCTGCTAGCACGTCGGATGAAGCCACAATGCCTTTTGATTGACGGTTGCAGTCTAGGCACAAATGATGGAGGAACCTTTCCGCTGTTGAACTGATAGTTAATGATTGGTGCTTTCCAAAGGATTAATGGCACTTGTATGCCTGCGCGTGGCCTACCGCTTTTGGCCTACCCGTTGTGGGCCTTCCTTTTGGGCCTACCGTTGTGGCCTTCCCTTTTTGGCCTACCGCTTTGGCCTACCGCTTTTGGCTACGCATTCCCCTCAGAGCGCTGGCCAGCCAGTGAAGCAATACCATGAATTATGCATGCCAGGTGGCTTAGACCCGTGCAGGCTGATGGATGGGGTGGCAACCATCGTGACTCCGTGTAGCTGTGCCTCTTTTTGTTCCGGCGGGGCGGGTTGTCCATGATGTACTCGCTCATCTGTGATTTGCATGCTCAATTGATGGTTTACGTGCCGGGTGGCGGCAGGGAACTTTGGCAAGGCGTTCAACGATGCGCAGCAGCGATCGCTCTTAACCCGGGCAACATCAAGGTATGGACCCTCCTTCGGCAGCAATGTCTAGGGCCAAGCCGCTAGATTAGAACTGGTGGACAGGCTGATAGGCGGAACGGGTAGGATAGACTGGAGCTGGATGGACACGCTGATGGGCGGGAACGGGTAGGATAGAGTCAAATACTTCTCTATCACATCACCAGGGTCAGTGCTCCATGTCTCCCAGCGGGCATGTGTTTCGATTTGGATTATAATAGTTTCTATTCTCCTGTTGCATCGCTGAGGTTAATTTTTCATCATCTTCTGGGTAACTCTGTTCCTCTTTGTTGATTGAGCAATGAGCATGTAACCGCCACTGAGTCTCTTTGTGGTTTGCTCTCACGCCAGGCCCTACTTTCCCCTACTTGCCGCAGAGGCGTGCACCCAGTACCTTGGTCGCTCCTTGTGTTGAACCTGAAGCTCCATCGGATGGTTTCTCTTAATCCCAGCCCTACTTCCGGAAAGGCATGCGTCCAGTACTGTGTTGGTCCCTTTGTCACCCTGCCTGCCGCATGGGGTGGCACTGTTTGTTGGATGAACCGCGCGTTGCTGTTTTTTTTTTGGGTTCGTGTTCATCCCAGGCCTACTTGCGCGCCGCAAACGTGTGCGCCCAGTACTGTGTTGGTTCTTGTGTCAAACCGCAGCGTGCTGTGTTGCACCGCAGGGTTTTCCTATGGTTTACCCCCATCATGGCGAGTGTGCGTCCCCGGTGTTCCCCCTTCCTAGGCCTACTTGCGCGGCGCCAAGGCTCATAGTTACACTTGGAGAGCATCCCTAGCACTGATGGGGCTTGTCTGCATCCATGCTGACGCGTACTCCCTTGCCAGGCCTACTTCCGCGCCGCCAAGGCCTGCGTCCAGCTGAACAAGTACGAGGAGGCCGCCAAGATGTGCACTGCCGCGCTCGAACGTGAGTGGACAGGCTGCCACGTGGCACTGCCTTGTTGTTAATGCCACATGCCTGCTTGAGTAGGATGACGAGCAGTGCTTGATACCTGCAGTGCTCATTGGCTCCACTGGATGGGAACCACACTATTGAAATGCTATTCACTTGCTATTCAAACACCAATTTCATACTTATCAAATGCTCATCAGAGACTACTCAAACAAGATCCTGACCAACATGGACAGATTGATAGAGGTGGGAAGGGGCAAGGAGCAAGGAGCAAGGGTTTTCTGTCTTTGGGTTTGTTGTGTTTGGGGCATGAGGGCGAGGGCAAATTCGGAGGGTGACTGGGGGAGGGTTGACCGGTTCGCCGGTTCCAGGAAAGAGGTTAGCCAATGTCGACTTGCTGGCGTCGTCTCTCGTGTCCTGGCATGCTGGCATTTTCTCTGTTATATTGTGGCATGCTGGCGTCTAATATTATGGCATGCTCATGTGGGTGTCCTACTCCCACACGATGGTTCCCCAGCTGCCGTACCCCTACGGCCTGTGTGACATTTCTGTCTGGTTGTCGTACCCGTACAGAGTGTTTCCGTGAGTGCCCTACCCCCTCACGACGTTTTTCTGAAAGTTCCCCACCTCTACACGTGTTTATCTGCGGCTGCTCTACCCTTGCGGGATGTCTTTGTCGGTGCCTCGCGCTGTCGTCCGCAGGAGACCCTAGCAATGCCGAGATGCAGTCGCTCAAGGCCAAGGCGGCTGCGCATCATGAGGAGGCTGCGAGAGGTATCGTGAAAATTTTATACGATACACAGATTCAAACACAGGACCTCTAGCACCGAGGTATCGTGTTTAGACTGGGGGGTCGTGAAAGTCATGGGTTAAGGGAGGGGGATTGTGTAAGAGATATGAAGTAATGGGTATGGGGCCGTACTTGAGAGTTAAGGGGGTGGTAAAAGGTTGGGTTAGATGAAGGGGGTTGAGTAAGAGATATGAATGACTGGATATTGGGCCGCACTTGAGAGTTGAGGGGTCTCGCAAAAGGTGTCGCGTTCGCGTGCCATATCATCCTGGACTGGTCATTACCGCTACTTGGAATGCATCCACTATCAGCAGTAATCATGTGTGAGATATGCCACCTAAGGGACCTGCAGTGGCGTCACGCAAGGGGCCTCACAGCTGCTCTTATAACTACAACATTACAACTCGACAGTCTTTGTAATTCGTCATGTATCTCATTGGAATTGAAAGGTCTTTTGGCTGCTTTGATGATAAAGCATTGTCTCAAGAATCGGCTGATTGGGCCGGATTGCCTGTCATGAAGGTGGCGGTGCCGTAAAGGACCGCACCTTACATTCTCATTTTATGCAAGAATCGGCTGATTGGGCCGGATTGCCTGTCATGAAGGTGGCGGTGCCGTAAAGGACCGCACCTTACATTCTCATTTTCATAAAATGAGAATGTAAGGTGCGGTCCTTTACGGCACCGCCACCTTCATGACAGGCAATCCGGCCCAATCAGCCGATTCTTGAGATAATGCTTTATCATCAAAGCAACCAAAAGACCTTTCAATTCCAATGAGATACATGACGAATTACAAAGACTGTCGAGTTGTAATGTTGTAGTTATAAGAGCAGCTGTGAGGCCCCTTGGGTGACGCCACTGCAGGCCCTTTGTGGCGGCAGTGCGCGTGTGTTCCCGACCTAGTTCCTACTGGCACGCATGCCAACGACGACCAGGGTTGCCCGAAGGCCCTGTCCCTTGTCTCGTTCTCAGTCTTACACACGACATTCTTAACAAAACCAATACATTGCCGTATCCGTCAGTCCATCCTCATGGCAACTGACTGCATGCAACCACTCACGGGGGCTGCTCCGGGCTGCTCGAACTATTTCACCCCATGAAGACAACAAACCAGTTGTGAGGGAGAGAAACGGACGAACAACGACCACCATGGTTCGTTGCTCATCCTTCCATACTGCTCAAAGCTCAAGCCTGGCGGCTGGCGCCACTAGCGCCACTCTTGACATCAGCCAATCATAACATTGTCTAATTTCCGACAAGCTAACCTTCAAGCTTTAACTGTGAAACGAACACAAATATACAAGGGCAAATCTATCGGCCATGCCAGGCACCGCCTGGGGCTTCCGTGCATTTGTGTCTCGTGTCCCACGTTGACATCCTGAAATTGCATAGCTGCTTGCCAGCTTGCTGTGTACCAGCATTCGGCAAACTGCCCTTGTGACGAATGTCAGTGAAATTCAGGTCCGCCCAAAAGTTCCGTCATCAAATTCAGCGGACTTGGCGCGTAAGTACAACTGAGATCCGCGGCGTCAGTACCGGGCCGCGGTATAGCAACCCGCACAAGGCTGCAGATGTCAGAATTACGCCAAAATCTGAATTGCGGACGTGATAAATCACGGACGCGGCAAAGGTGTGGGTTATATTAAAGGGGCTGAGTAAGAGATATGAATTACTGGATATGGGGCCATTAGTGGTATGGGCATTTTAGAGTGGCGTGGGGTTTCAAGAGGTATGGCTTACTGGAAGGAGGACGTGAGATGTATGGTTTCCTGAGATGCCGTGAGATGTGTGGACTTTTTTTAGGGGGCCATCGGACTTACTACTATAACTTTACCTAGATTTCTTGAAAATTCAGGGGGCTTAGTTCTTGATTCGTTGCAGCATCCTTAAATCGCAGGTCTCGAAACCCGCTGCCGCTCGCTGGATTTGGTTGCTGCTGATGCGGCACCAAGTTCATGGTGCCTGCATTGGCAGCATGTTCGCCTGCATGCGCGCACACCATTGCATGCATTATTTAATTACTATTATTAACTATGGGTGGATGTCGGGAGCAAGCCGTTTGGGGCTTTGCGACAAAACCGCGCGGGCTATGCCACACGTGATCAAGGCGGCGAACACATCAACGGTCCTGTTCAGGGAAGAGTACGTTGCCCGTCTGTCAAGAGCCCTTGTCTGCCTGTGCCGAAGGCCTGCACCAGGATGCAGAGAGAGTCCTCTGTGGCCTACCCACTTGAGGCAGTGAGAGAAGCTAGGGCGCCCTCCCTCCCTCTCGTTGTGTATAGGGGGTTGAAGGTTCCTTTATAGGTACCCATGTGAAGCAGTCTACGTGCTTTCACTTTAATTTGAGGCCTTGTGTCACCCTTGTTCTTGGCTTCTGACATTGTCTCGCTCCACTGCATTTGTCATGTCTGTAACCTACCTTTTGTATGCCTTCATATGTAACCGTGCTCGACTTGCTTGTATTTGTTGCCTCTGTTCCTTGAAGCCGCCACGGTGAAGCGGGAGCGGGAGGCGCGGGTACTGACAAAATACACGGTGAGTTGATGAGCTGGGAAAGTGGAAACCGCCGAAGGTGTTACAGCCAATGATGTCGAAAGTTGTGGAGCAAAAAACTGTCAAACTCCATGAATGCACGTGTCAGCACGCCAGGTCGTACCATGGCCTCTCTTGTGCAGATGCAGGTGTCAGCATTCGCTGTTACCCTTGTGCTCGTAAACGCCTCGCAGCTCTCAAATCTTTTCTGCCCGCCGTGTCGACGTGCTCCCCACGACTTCCTCCTACCTGTATGGAAAGAAGCGCCCAACCCCACACCCCAACCCCACCCCACCCACCCACCCACCCACCCACCCACCCACCACCCACCCACCCACCCACCCACCCACCCACCCACCACCCACCCACCCACCCACCACCCACCCACCCACCCACCCACCCACCCACCTACTTTGCACTATGTAACTTTGCAGAACATTGTGGTTGCGCTGGCCAGCCGAGGCGTGCGCATGGGCCCTGCCCTCTACAAGGACCGGAGCGGGGGCAAGGAGGTGTCGGTGGATGAGGAGGGCAAGGTACTGTGCTGGTTGTATTGTGGTGTACTAGTATACCAGTAGAGACTAGTGGAGTAGTACTAGTGCTAGTGTGATGAATGTATGTGACTAGTGTGACATTTGTGTATGACTAGTGTAGTGTATGTATGTGGACCAGTCACCAGGGTGACGTAATGGTAATGTGTGACTAGTATATCTTCAAGGAGGTGCTGGTGGACGAGCAGGAGAAGATGCGGCACTGTGACCATCGGTCAACTGGGGCCATTTACCCAAATCGTCAGGGTTATCAAAAAGTGTTAACGAAGCTAGAATGTTAAGCAAACAATACCGCTATGGCAGCTAGTGCTGGGTTTCTTGCCGCCCTTGCTCGCTTAGCTTCTTCCTGTCTCGCGCCCAGTGTATCCTTAAATATGTTCGCACTTAGCCACATGTGCCACATGTGCCACATGTGCTTGTAGTGCCACATGTGCTTGGCGGCAAAATGACACTAATAAAAACGGCGCTAATAAAAACGGCACTAAATGAAACGGCAATAATAAAAACGGCGCTATTCAAAACACTGGCTCCCATTGTGTTGCTGCTCTCACACATGTAATCTCCCGTTCTCGAAATACAAGGAGCACTGCGAAGGTCTCCGCGACGTCCCACAAACGCACGATCCACAATGCCGTGCTTTGCAAGCCCTTGCTAGTGTCCCGCGACCTCCCATTGTATGCACAAGGCGCAGGGTGTTATAATGCAAAGCGTATGCGTGTTTCAGTCAGCCCCTAATTAATCTATGGTGCGATGCGTGTTTCAGTTAGCCCCTAATTAATCTATGGTGCGATGCGTGTTTCAGTTAGCCCCTAATTAATCTATGGTGCGATGCGTGTTTCAGTTAGCCCCTAATTAATCTATGGTGCGATGAGTGTCTCAGTCAGCCCCTCGTTATTCTAATAAATCATTTTAGGAGAGGCTGAGGCACGGCTCCTGCTTCTACGGCGTGGGGTGTGAAAAAGTTGTTTGACGTGCGTGGCTTATGCTGGTCACCGTTACCTTATGCTGGTCACCGTTACCTTATACTGGTTACCGTTACCTTATGCTGGTTACCGTTACCTTATGCTGGTTACCGTTACCTTATACTGGTTACCGTTACCTTATACTGGTTACCGTTACCTTATACTGGTTACCGTTACCTTATACTGGTCACCGTTACCCCCTTGGTTGAAACCAATGCCTTTACAGATGGGCGGCTGTAGTTGCATGCAGAGGCACAAGGCGCGGTTGCTGCAGCTCTGCTTTGGCACAGACGGAATCACGTTTTCCTGTGCGGTTCATCGCCACTTGCTTTTTGAATGGTGTTTTGCGTGCTCATCCCGCGGTGGCATGCCTTCGGCATGAAGGAGAATGGGGGTCTCTGCCCTTTTAATTAATTAATCCCGCGGTGGCACGCACGCGGATGTCTCGCAGGTGCACTGGCCAGTGCTGCTCATCTACGGCGAGGTCATGGTTTCCGACCTGATCGAGGATTTTGAAGAGGACGCACAAGTGGGCGCCTGCCTGGATCAGATATCCTCTTTGACACGCGCTTCGAGTCGGTCCCTGGGTCACTTGCGCTTTCTGGCATGCACTCTTTTTTGTTTTTCCCTTTAGTTTTTTGTTTTCTTGTCCCTTTAACTAGAAGCTGCACCAAATATCCCTCTTATCCCTAAGACGTGCCACGTAACTCATTGCTTCCAGTGCTCCCTAGTTCCTACGACGTGCCACATAACTCATCGCTTCCAGTGCTCCCTCGTTCATTCCTGGGTCAGATGCATCTACACCACGCTTCATATTACCCCTTTGGACTCTTGAGTCCTGGGCCAGACTTGCATTTGCACATGTGGGCTGCTTATTCCCCATCATCCCATTCACCTAATGCGGCTGCTCTGTGAAACCATGGCATCGCATTTGTAAAAATGTGAGCGTACTGACCCACCTCTCTTTTGAAGGGATCGTGGTCACTTAACCACATCTTCTGGGTATAGGTCCTGCTTGGTAGAGATGTTCCTTGATTAAAACATGGCTATGCTGCCAACGTGACTCAATAATGTGTTTTTGTTGTAATTGTATTGTTACCAACGTGTCAGACAAAAGCTCCGAGAGATTAGTTCCACGGTTGTGCTGCCAACATGTTGTTACCAGCACATGGCTCCGTGCCGCTGGCCACTATGCCTTAAACCGGAGACCAGGAGCATCCCTACCCCCTAAACCCTTGACAGTATACTCCCTGTAGACCAGGATACTATAATGCCAGTGACCACCCTTCCACGCGCTTGCGTGGTTGGGTTGTTGGTTGGGTTCCATCTGTACAGCTGGCGTTATTGGTGATTGGATCCAAGTTTTGTACTCGGCTCTGTTGGCCCGAGTCTCCCTGCTGCGCTTTCTGCCGAATATCTCCTGCAGGTTGCATTTCCTTGACTCTCTCTTTTCCTGGTGGCCCCCCAAACCTCTATTGTGGTAAACTCCTCCGCTGTCTTCCCACACTTTTTTCCACACTTTTTCCCCACACTTTTGGGCTTGTGGCGGCCCGCTCATGCGGCCCCACACTTTACTCCACACTTTACTCCACCCATCCCAACGCCAATAAGGCTGATGGTGCCTCCTCAACATCCACCCCGACTGCTTGAACCCCGATCGGGGTGAACCGCATCCCCCCCAAACCGGGACACCGGAACGGCCCCCTACCATACATGTCACCTATGCACTGGCTGTGGGACGCCCGCCGATTGGTTGTGTTCGTCTCTTGTATTTTTTTTCTTCTTGTATTTGTTTGCCTCTTGTACTTGTTTTCCCCTTGTATTTGTTTTTGTCTTGTATTTGTTTTCCTCTTGTATTTGTTTTCCTCTTGTACTTGTTTTTGTCTTGTATTTGTTTTCCTCTTGTACTTGTTTTTGTCTTGTATTTGTTTTTGTCTTGTACTTGTTTTTGTCTTGTATTCGTTTCACTCTTGTATTTGTTTCGCTCTTGTATTTGTTTTTGTCGTGCATTCGCTTGCCTCCTGTGCATGCTTCTCTCGGGGTTTTGCCCCAGCACATGTTTGGAGAAGATTCTCCTCAGCTACCGTGGGACCGGGAGGGGGCCTACACGCGGGATCGCGTCGAGCTCTACTGCTGGGTGAGTCCAAGAATAGCACCCACCTGACACCTGGGTGAGCGCAGAGTCGCATGTGCTCTACAGCTGGGTGGTGCAAGAACAGCAAGCACTTGGCACTACTGGGTGAGCGCAGAGAACGGGAGCAAGCACGCATGAGGCGGACTGGTGGGTGAGTGCCGCAGAGTAGTGTGCTTAAACATGGTTTAAAGCCACTCCCACGTATACTACACATTCGGATTCCAGTCCATCATGCGATGGGAACAATTAAGGTGCAAGGGGTCTTACCGTCTAGCCGTCGGTACTCCGCATCTTCACGGATAATTCAATTTCACGGAGCCCACGCTGGAGACAGTGGAGCAGTCGTTACACCATACATGCGGGTCGGAACTTAGTGCTCTACAGCTGGGCGAGTGCAGATTTGCTCACACGTTGGCATGTATGGCTGAGTCATCGTTCCATCGCAGGCCACCGCGTCTCTGTAGATATCCCTGCCTGATGAACGTTGGTTGCCTGGGTGAGTGCAGAGTGGCGCATACCTTGGTACTGATGGGTGAGTGCAGACTCAAGAATCAAGGGCGTGCTAAGCTGTACGGGTGGGCGAGTGCAGAGTCGCGTGAGTGCACGTCTGGGCTGTGGTGGACGGTGGTGGGTGAGTCCAGAGTTGTGTGCGCTTTTAAGACGTGCTGCTGGGTGAGTCCACAGTAGCACGCAGTTTGATAAGTTTTTTTCCCAAGTGTATTCCGCTGCTTGAGTCGCCATCAGCCATTTCATACGGGCCCGCATCTTTACCCCGCAACTGTGCACCCCGTAACTGTGCACACGCCATCCCACATGATCCCGTCACACATACACACACATGCATAAACACACTCACCCACCCACCCACCCGCCCGCCCGCCCGCCGCCCGCCCGCCGCCCCCGCCCGCCCGCCCGCCCGCCCGCCCGCCCGCCGCCCGCCCACTGTCCCACACAACGCGCAGAAACACGAGTGTGTGCCCCTGGCTCCCAAGGACCTGCTCAAGAGCTACGTGCAGCCCAGTTTGAGCCTGGCGCCCGATGTACTGGCATCTGCCCAGGCCAGCATGCAGGGCCAGCTGGATGCGGCCCTGGGCACAGCCAAGGCCAGTCACCGTGAGGGCACGGATGGCAGCAACAGCCACAGCTACAACAGCAACAGCAGTGGAGGGGGAGGGGTGGGAGGAGGCAACGAGAGGCGCCCCGTGGATTGGCTCAGGGTGCCCGAGGAGGCCACCCTGGGGGAGCTCCTGGCATCGGATCCCGGCCTGGTGATACCTGGTATACCAGGTGAGGCGGTCAGCGGTGCTTGATTTCTCAGGCTTGTTGTATAGAACCTAAAAGGATTGCTGGGGTTCTGGTTTTCAAGTTGAGGGAAAGGAGAGATGGGGGATCTGTTTTTTTTGGGGGGGGGGGGAGCTTTGAACTCTGGATATTTCAGCTTTTATCTTTCTTCTTCTTTTTCCGGGTCGGGGGGGGGGGGGGGGGGATCGGGGGGCGGGGGGTCTTCCGGCCTAATTTCCTAGCTGATGGCACGCTGTTGATGCGGGATGGGTGTCAGAATTCCTGGAATGAGAAATAGCTCTTGGTATGCGTGCGAACAGGGGTCCTTTGTGCAGTTTGCTCTGTGCGCTGCCTGATTTGTTTCCATACACATGCATTACACGGATGTGGTGTTCAGGGACATCTAGTTTCCGATGTTGAGGCGAGCAAGTGGATGGAAGGGGCTTTAAGCGCTGGTTGGTGCTGATGAGAGAGATTCAATAACACTCATTAATACTTACCTCATTGTATACTCCCTATAATGGAATTGATCCACTCATAGAGCCGTGGAGAGAATCCAAGCTTTATTTTTTGCATTTGCACAGGTTCACCTACATTCTACTCCTGTTGGTACACTCACAGAAGCTGTGGAGCGGTCCAAGCCTTGGTGTTATTGCGTGTGGCGCATGTGTGATCCAACGGCTGTCTTCAGTTTGATATGGCATGTTAGAACTGTGTGTGAGAAACCTTTCTTGTTCGTGGTGTCGAGTCCACTTGCTTGACCTTGGTTCTTATAATATGGATACAGAAAGGGCCCCATTGCCATGGAGCCTGCATGCGTGGCCCAAGTGCTAGTTTTTGGACCGCTTGCCTTGAGATTATTTTATGTTGCAATACATGTGCCTTGGCATGTAGATGCAGTTTTTGTGCCTGGGGCTCTGGTATCCAGCATGCTGGGTGTGCTGCATTGAAAAGGGAATTGTCGCTGATTATAATCTCACGACTCTGTGTGCTGTTGTCGCTATGCCCTGTCCAACGCTGCCGTGCCTTTGCCCAGTATTCTTTGTTGTGGCCAAGGGGACGGCCTTCCGGGAAACGTTCCTCGCTGGCAAGTGGGCACCCCCTTGAGATCCCAATTGGCTGGCTTGCATTTATTTCGGATTGGGAGTAGCTTGCAAGCTGTAAAGAAGACTTTCAAAGGAAATGGAGCATTTCCAGTACTTCCATTATATTCGATCATTGAAGGAAGTGATTATTTGGCTCTCTAGGTGCCAATCCAGCACATGTGCATCACTTCGATCTGTTTCCAGTTCTAGGAGAATTTTTAGACTGCAGAGTAGGCATGTGCACCAATCTCCGTGGGGAGCCGGGCATTCTAGTCCGGCAAAACAAAGTTAGCATGTATAACAGAGCATACTGCATGTAGCAAGAACTGGTGCCCACGCCAGTGCAGGCCTGTATCACATCCATCCATCCACGCGTCCGTCCGTCCGTCCGTCCGTCCGTCCGTCCGTCCGTCCGTCCGTCCGTCCGTCCGTCCTTCCGTCCGTCCGTCCGTCCGTCCGTCCGTCCGTCCGTCCGCCCGCCCGCCCGCCCGCCCGCCGCCGCCCGCCCGCCCGCCCGCCGCCCGCCCGCCCGCCGCCCGCCCGCCCGCCCGCCCGCCCGCCCGCCGCCCGCCCGCCGCCGCCGCCCGCCCGCCGCCCGCCCGCCGCCCGCCCCCGCCCGCCCGCCCCCGTCCGTCCGTCCGTCCCGTCCCCCGTCCGCCCGCCCGCCCACCCGCCGCCCGCCGCCCGCCCGCCCGCCCGCCCGCCCGCCCGCCCGCCCGCCGCCCGCCCGCCCGCCCGCCCGCCCGCCCGCCGCGCCCGCCCGCCCGCCGCCGCCCGCCCGCCCGCCGCCCGCCCGCCGCCCGCCCGCCGCCCGCCCGCCCGCCCGCCCGCCCGCCCGCCCGCCCGCCCGCCGCCGCCCCCCCGCCGTCCCCCCAGCCCTCCCTCCCTCCCTCCCTCCCTCCTCCCCCCTCCCTCCTCCCTCCCTCCTCCCTCCCTCCCTCCCTCCCTCCCTCCCTCCCTCCCTCCCTCCCTCCCTCCCTCCCTCCCTCCTCCCTCCCTCCCTCCCTCCCTCCCTCCCTCCCTCCCTCCCTCCCTCCCTCCCTCCCTCCCTCCCTCCTTCCTTTGTTAATTAATTAATAGACTGTTTCACACGGGTGCATGCAATACAGAGTAAAGGAACCTTTAACCCCTATACATAATGAGAAAGAGGGAGGGCGCCCTAGCTTCTTTCACTGCCATATGTAAACTGGTGCAGGCCACAGAGCGCTCTCTCCACAGCAGGGTGCATGCCGGGGTGCGCAACACTGTGGGAGCAATAAAACCATGCAGTACCATAGAAGCAGGCTGACGCATAGCTTATAAGGTGAGATGGGCTCAGGATGTTGGCTAAAAGCGCAAGCAAACGGCCACAGTGAGCCATGGCGGGATCGAGTGCCATCATATACATTCATTAAGAATGATAAATTAAGGTGGTGAGATTGGCATGCAACATAAGGAAAACCCCGAAAAGAAGAAGAACCCTGAAGTAATAGCAATCTGACATGGACATATCCAAGGATCACGCCAGCTGCACAAGGTACAACTAACTACAGCACAAAACTACGACACGCAGCCACATCGCTGCCGGCCCACCATGCAGGCCTGGGAGGGATCTAGACCGCATGGGTCGCGACAAAGTCGGCCCGGGTGCGGCGGAATACCATCATATACATGCCGATCTAAACAGCTAGAGCTAAGCTAGTGACTATGCGCTAAGCTAATATGCTTGATGCCTAGACGTGCTATTATACCTTAGCTGTCCCATTCCCATTCCCGACGGAGATTCGGCTGGCGAACATCATCTATGCAGACGACACCACCCTCTTCGAGAGCGCACTGAGCACGTGCAGACGTGGCTTGACTGCCTGGCCATAGAGGCCCGTGCAGTGGGGCTTGAGGTCAGCAAGAAGACAGAGGCTTTGGCGATTGGGCTCACTCAGCCACCGCCCGCCCTCTATCTCCTTGACGGCTCTCGAGTCCTGTATCGGGACCGTGTCAAGTTGCTGGGCAGCCTCCTCCCCAGCTGCGAGGCCGATGTGGACCACCGTATCTCCCTCGCCTGGCACGCTTTACGCCAATACCGGGCCCTGTGGCGCAAGCCCTTGGGCAAGATAGAGAAACAGGACCTGTTTAAGGTCCTGGTACTGGAGGGCGGGGACCTGATCAACCACAAGATGAAGACCGTTGGGGGATGATGCAGACGATATTTGTTTGAACTTTTGTGTAATTATTTTCCTAATGAGATTAGCATAGTACTCCGTGGCATTAATTAATTAATTAGAAACATAACTCCGTTGGGAGTACATGTAGCACATATCCCTGAGAAGGGGCATATGGCTTTTAATACATTCTGGGCTACTTCCTGCAAGGGTGGGAATGTAAGCAACACTTGTAGCTCTAGGTGCACCAAGGCACCTGCACCCTCATGATCTTCACACTATGCCCAGCTAAGGGGCATGCCTCTGCGCATGACACGCAAGTACTTACTTACTTACTTACTTTTAACCACAAGATGTGGACGCCCCCAGCGGGCTAGAATAGCAATAGCCCTAGCTTGTATCCATTGGTAGTCACTGCCGCTCTGGCAGCCATGCTTAGAATGTTTGCCTAGCTGTGCCACCATACCTAGTCACGTGCACCGCTAACGCACGGTACACAACCAGCCATATAGCCTTAGCTTAATTAGTCCTCGCCACAGCCATGCTACGTCGTGGCTATCAAGGAGACAACCAGCGCAGGCCAGAAATCGGGAGAATCCGGACCATGGTAGCTCGAGCCTGCCGTTATCTTGTCCGCATCATGCTACGTCCTGGCTATGATCAGATTGACTAACTAGCTACCTTTTCAGCATGGTTTTCCATTTGCGGGTATAGTTAGTCTCCATGCTTTGCTGTAGACTAAGTCTCAAAGGCATTGTGAATACAACGTATGAATAAGCCTTGTAAACCTACGTTGGTATGTGAATATAAATACCACGTGGGCTATACAGATAGGAATGCTAGTCGAGTCGCATACGTTTCCCTAGATAGGTACTTTGGGTACTGAGGTACGTGACAGATGTCAGTACCCAGTATACGTAGTGTCCTGTCATTGGACGGTACTAGAGTATCCTAGATAGGGACCGTACTGCAGCGTGCATTGATTTGTGATCGCACGATGCAGTGACTAGACTGCTACCTGTCATCGTGTGGCCTCGGGCCAACGGTCTGCACCCAACGGTCACTGGCGGCGCAGCCGGTGAGAGGAACGTTGATAAAGGGTAAACCTATTTTCTAATGAACCAAGCAATTCATTGCTCCAAGCCTTCAGTGTTCTCAAGCAATATATCCCACCGCATTCTAACTTGAATTTTATTTGCTACCATGGCTATCACGAACAAGAATGTCGCTAAGAAGCTTACCTACAACGAGGATGATGATGGGCAGGATCGGCGGATGCCCAGAGACAACAACAAGAAGCCGGCTGGCGATGCGGCCATTTCCAAGAAAAAGAAAAAGAACAAAAAGACTCACAATGGTTGCCAGGACGAGGGGACGGCGGCTGCAAAGCCGACCGACCTACCCCCCTCCCCTGCGAGGCCGGAGGCCGAGACGGCTCCCCCCGGGGAGACCGGCTTACCCTCGACTCCGGCGGCCGCCCCAGCCGCAACCACGGCTGGCGCGGCCATGGCTGCGGAGACCTCGGTGGTAAACCCCACTGAGGCTCCACAGTCCGGCCCCACGTTGCCATCTCTTCGGGAGCGTATGCCCCGTCAGACGGCCTCGGTGGCACCGGACGGGACGATTACCTTTCGTCCCGCCACATCAAACCTTAATGTCCCTTTCGCCCAGGGACATAACCACATTGAGCTAACGTTTGGGCGACCCTCTGCGTCCCTTCTTCGCAAGAAGAAGGACATGGAGAGTATTAAACTCGCACGGGTGGTGCGAAAACCTGTGGAACCCATCGCCGGACAACCAATGTCCGACGATGAGGTATCCGACACTGCCAGTCTCCCCGATGGGGAGACTGAGATCAATCTTACCCCAGCGCTCCTGGCGGTCGAGCAGGCCGCGCTGGTGGCAAATGAAGAACGCCGAGAGCGGCAGCGGGACCGAGAGGTCCGCCGAGAGGCGGCTTTTCGGCTCGCCGCTAAGCGGCAAGAATATGAAGAGGAAGCCGCCCGTCGCCTGGCTACCCACCAGGCGATGGCGGACGCGTACCGCGAGGCCACCCAGCGGTTACGTGACCTCTTAAAAAATGCTGACTATCCCATGCACTATGCGGACAGTCAAGACCTGGCCGAGCTTGCTCGGTCAGCACACTTTAAAACCATGTCCTCCATCACCCAAGCCAGGGTCACGGAGGCCATCTTGGCCAAACATGGGGTGGTAGCTGAAGAAGCCCCCCCGCTGGAAACCACCAGCAAGAAACCCTCTCCCCCCCAACCCCTGCAGTACAAGGAGGGACTGCTGGCCCTGGGCGCGAGGAAGGGCAAAGAGGCGGACTGTCCAGTCCGGCCTGCTATGATCATGGGAGAACCACTCCCTGACATACCCGAGGATGAGGCTGCTTTCAGGCAGCCCTCCGGGAGCATGAGGTACGCAAGGAGATGAAGCGTCTCATGCGGGAGGAGGCCAGGAGGAGAGCAGAGGCAGACACCCCTGCCCGCCCCTCCACCGATGGGGCTGGACCCAGTGGGGTTACCCGGACACCCCCGGGCTCCCCCAGGGCCACCATGACCCCCCCTCCCCCTCCCCCACCACCCCAGGTTCGCCCTGTGGGTTGGGGCCCCCTCCCAAACCAGGGGGGGTGGCCAGGACCCCAGGAGGCCCTGGGGGGAGGTGCAGAGGTGCCACAGGCACCCAACAGGCCTGCTGAGGCCCCCCCAAGGAGCGGGGATGTCCTGGAACAGCTCGCCATTCTCCAGGCCCAGCTGGCCTCGTTGCAAGATCAGCAGTTAACAGCTAACCAGCTGCAAACTGTCGAGGGCCTGCGCGCCCTGATGTCGCGGTATGAGCGGGGGACCATCAACCTGGACCCCACCCGCCTGCAACAAGCAACCGACAGCTTCTTGAGGGCCAACCCCCCTCTCACAGGTGTGTTTAACCCTCATAAAAAGGAATCCAAAATCAATATTGCTGGCTTGCCTGAGGGTCACACTGTTGAACAAGCTAAGCAATTTGTTTTTGCTTTGGAGTATGGGATGGAAGGTCTTAACCTTAGACATCAGTTTAAGGCTCTCAGGGCCTCCTCCACATTCCATCAATCATCTCCTGCAATCAGAGCATTGATTCAAACCTATCAGGAACGTACCCTGACACCTGAAGCAGCCATTGAACAGTGGCCTACCTTTATCACTGATCTGAAACAGCTAGTGCTTACCAATAACCACATGGAAGCAGTAGAACGTTTCAACTGGCTTGCTGCATATAAGGTGAACAAGAATAACCTCTCTGGGGATGCAAAAACATACAGGGTAATGATTGAGAAAGACCTTGAGCTTCTCAAGCTCCAACCAAGGTATCTCATCCACACCTGGCTAACAAAAGCTAATTTGCAACCTTCTGTCCTGGCTACCCTGCTTACAGGCCTCAAGTCCCTCTGGGACAACTTCAGAGCTGCCATGCTCTATATCGAGGAGGCAGTGGACCCCCTGGGTACTGGCAACAACCAGGCCCAGGACCCCAAGGTCCAGGGTGTCCAAGGCCACAAACGCAAGGGGCAGGCCAGCCAGGGGGGGCACCCAAGACCCACAAGTCCTCCCACCAAGGGGGCAGTGGCTCTCAGGGGCGTGGCAACACGTGGCACCGTGTGCCCCTGCATGGCAACCCCAACAACAACAACAACAACAACAACAACAGGTCCCAGCAGGGCAACAATAACAACAGGTCCCAACAGGGCCAAAACAACAACAACAACAGGTCCCAGCAGGGCCAGAACCGGTCCCAGCAGGGAAACAACAACAACAACAACACAACAACAACCAGCCTGGCAACCCTGGGGGGTCCATAAGGTGCCTGAGGTGCTTCCAACGAGGGCACGCACGGCACAACTGCCCCAACAACGACTCCCTGGCCAACGGGGTGGATCTCTGCCCGGGCTGCTGGCACGCACGTCATCCCCTGGGGCCTCCAGGCAGCCGTTGCAACAGGCCTCGCTACCCAAATCAATGTGAGTTCACTCACCTTATGTACTCTGAGGATGATGATCTCATTACCATTGGGGATGGCAACCAGGGCATAATTGATTTTGAGGCAGCAACCTTACTGTCCTCCCAACACCCTGTTCTGGAACCTTACATAAAAGCACTAACCCCTACTGTTGACAACTCCATAGATATCAAGGAGCTTGCTCATCAGCTGCACCTAGCCATGGGTCATGAAACAGTGGCTGAGGAACTGGCCAGACGGCTGGGGGGTAGTAGCATGGGAAAACAACTCAGGAATGCAGTAAAACTGGCTAGACAACACTGTCAAGAATGTCAGTTCAATAGCCCCAAACCTCAAAAATGGCATACTGCAACTCCTTCCACCAATAGGGGCATGATAGTGGGGGATGTGATGCACATCAACAAAGATGTCCAACCCTACCTGATCCTAAAAGACTCATGGTCCAGGTTCACAGTAATGGAACCCCTACCTGGCATGTCTGCAGGGCAGCTACGTGTTGCACTCATGATTGCTTTACCCAGATTCTACCCAGTTGACAGAATTTTGCTTGATCAACAATTTTCTTGTCTGACTGACCTGGAAGGGTGTGAAGCAATAGAGATTGCTGGGCTGGAAGATCATGAGGGTCAGGGGGTCATTGAAAGAACCATCAGATCTGTCAAAACCCTACTAGCCAAAAATCCTTCCAAGGATGCTACTTCAGGGGTCTATTGTGACAGGGCACTCTGGTGTCATGAAATGTGCACAACCCTAAACATGAGACCTGTCTTGCATGCCACGTGGGGTGAAGTAATCCCAGCAGGCCTGCAGGCAGGTGTATATCCCCCAGAGGTGATAGCACTGTACAACACTGCACGTGCACAAACCTCAGCAAAACTGGCAGAAAAAGATAAAACCCATTCCAGGCCAGTATTCCAAAAAGGTGATCAAGTTCTCTATTACAAGGAAAACAGCTTTGGTAAGGTTGGAACTTGGCTAGGTCCAGTTACCATCCGTGGATTTACCAAAAACAGCAAGACCGTGGAGGTCAAGCACAATATCAATGGGAAGCGTCACAGGGTGAGCTGTCATAGAATTAAGAAGTATTATTCTCCCATGGCAGACGTGCCTGGGGAAGAGTCTTTAAGCATGGACTCACTACTTCTATCTGGCAACTCCAGCATGCCCAGCAGTAGCTCTGAGCCACCAATTACTGCTGTTGACAGCACCACAGCACCCTCTGTGAACCCTTCCACCCTCAGTGAAGCCAGGCCCACTTCACAACCTGGGGATTGCTTAACCAGGCACGAGGTAGCTGGGTTGGAAGCATTAGCTCAGCCCCAAGGCACCAAATTGTCTGCCAACCTCCCGCTCTGAGGTCAAATTGGCAGTCGCCTTGCAAGCATTACACAGGTCACATAAGCAACAAGCTGCTGTGGCCGCAGGGTTGGCAAAAGTCTCAGCTGTGTGCACTAGTCAGGACCCCTGGACCCTGGCAATAGACACTCAGGCACAGGTCAGTGTGATCAGTGCACAAGCCATCCCTGGTCTTGAGATTGCACCTTCATTTTGGGCACGGGTGCAGGATTTCTCAGGCCAAAGCTCACTGGATGTAGTGGGACAAGTGATGCTCCCTATACTTGGTATTCAGACACCCTTCCAGGTGGTGGAGGGGTACTCTGGTAACACCTTGTTGGGGGAACCTTTTGTATCCTATCCTGGGGTGCTTATCTCAGCTAATGAGCTCAGTGTCACAGGGGTGGGTGCAGTTCCTCTGGACCACTTTAAAATCCCTCTCTCCAGTATTGTCCCTGGTATGGATGCTGTCATCAAGGCAGTCAACACTCAGTATGCACCAGGGGAGATCCCTGATCTGGACAAGTTAGTGCACAGCCAGTTCCTCCATCCCTCAGCCTTTGGGCTGGGTAAGTGGGACATAGCCATGCACTCACCCCACCAAATCTCCCACGTCATACAAGAATGCAAAACACAAAAAGGGTTTACCAAGTGGCTGATGGCCATTGTCCACCAAGCCAGGCAGGAATGGGTCCTGCCCAACCCCAAAAACCCTCAATACAAACCGCCTGTCACCCCTTCATGGGACGTGCCAGAGGGAGCCAAAAAGCTCAGATTAAAATTTGTTCTCAAACAAAAACCACAAAAAGTGGGCTCCCCAATCTTCCATGCCAGACCATGTGTCACAGAATTAAAGGGGACTCCACACTGCCAAAAGGGGAAACATACACACCTGGGCTGCAACAAACCTCACTCAGGATCATGCTCTCCCTATTCCTCCACAACCTCAATGCAGGCCAAGACTATGTCTGCAAAGCCACTGATATTAAAAGGGCCTTCCTCAGGGGGGACCCAGAAAAGGCTGAATCTGTGTGGAAAGGGAAGGTGTACGTGGTAGACACCCCAGCTGTGTGGAAACCTTATATTGATGAGCCCCACCTTATCATCAACATTGGGGTGGAAGGGCTTGTCAGTGCCCCAAAAATTTTCAGAGACTCAGCAGAGGAAGTATTCAAAAAGCTCAAGGCCACGTATGATGACCTGGACCCATGCTTTTTTGTTGTACCCACCCCCTCTGGACTGCTGTTCTTTGTGTGGCATGGAGATGACCAACTCATTTGTGGGCCTAGAGCTGAGGTGGAAACCTTTATTCAGCAGGTCCAGGAATCATATGAGATTGGCAAACAGGTGGAATTGAGCACAACCCCCATCCAGTTCTGTGGCATCATGTTGCAGCTGCACAGGCAGCCAGATCATGGGTCTGCTCTCTCTCCCTCCTGCAGAATATATCAAGATTGTCTAGATCTGCTGCACACACTGCCTCCCCTTACACATGTGTGCCACTGTTCAGGGCAAACTGGGGTGGTGGTCAGCCATCTGTGGGGCTCCCTTAGCTGTCATCAGCAGGGTCACCCATGATGTTCTAGTCAAATCAAATGCAGTCACATCAGGAAGTTGTCATGACTGCCCCCCCTCATCCTCCATGGCCTGAATCTGATGGAAGACATCCACATCCAGTGTCATGGACAGCTCCATGGAGAGCAGAACAATCAATCAGATGGGGGCACGGGAATCAGGGCTGTTTTTTCTCACCAACAGGTCAGATTACATGTCCCTCACTTCCTGGTACAGCAGGCTACACCGCAGAAAACCTGGCAGCAGCAACTCAGCTGAATGTCGTGCTGTGGTGTCTGCTGCATTGCATGCTCGTTCCCTGCAGCACATGCTCACCTGGCTACAAACCCAGGCAGGCAGCACATGCAATGTCATCTCACATCTCTATACTGACAGCCAATCTGTGATCAGTTTTCTAACCAAGAAATCTGTCTCTGCTGCTGTCCACACTGACTGGATTGGGTGATCCTCAAACAGGAGGCCACCTATTTTTCCAGCTGGACTCATGTGGATGATGAGGACAACCCAGCAGACGCTCTCACGAAGCTGCGGGATGCTGCTGGCCAACAGTACCAGCTCCTCTTTCAGAACATGAACCCCTATGATATCAGAGTCAGTGTTTGAATAAATGACTGGCCATAGCACAGTACACAACCACCACACCCCCTTACCACAGCGATAGCTGCTGGGCGCCATAAAATTCAACACATTCGTTGTGGGGTGTGAGTGCTGGCTAGGTCAGATTTGTATCCATTTGCAGCTTGAGGACACAAGCTTTGTATCCATTTACTTAATGTGTGCTTCAGTAACTGGCCAAACCAGCCAGCTGTGTACACCTTATTTAATGTGCAATATAACACCTGGCCAGAACAGCCAGCTGTAACCAACCTGGCTCAACCAGCCATGTCTCTTTTGTACCCCTAATCAACTTAAAAACAATAACAATAATGTTGGGGGTGCAGACCTGCATTAAGAAATAAATAATAAAACAATACTGGAGTTAGTCTCCATGCTTTGCTGTAGACTAAGTCTCAAAGGCATTGTGAATACAACGTATGAATAAGCCTTGTAAACCTACGTTGGTATGTGAATATAAATACCACGTGGGCTATGCAGATAGGAATGCTAGTCGAGTCGCATACGTTTCCCTAGATAGGTACTTTGGGTACTGAGGTACGTGACAGATGTCAGTACCCAGTATACGTAGTGTCCTGTCATTGGACGGTACTAGAGTATCCTAGATAGGGACCGTACTGCAGCGTGCATTGATTTGTGATCGCACGATGCAGTGACTAGACTGCTACCTGTCATCGTGTGGCCTCGGGCCAACGGTCTGCACCCAACGGTCACTGGCGGCGCAGCCGGTGAGAGGAACGTTGATAAAGGGTAAACCTATTTTCTAATGAACCAAGCAATTCATTGCTCCAAGCCTTCAGTGTTCTCAAGCAATATATCCCACCGCATTCTAACTGGTATTTCCTCGTAAATGGTGGGAGAGCGATCGATCGCAGCAATGGTGCTCACCACTAGACACTCCCGGCCAGTTAGGCTCGAAACACACGCCCTGACTGATCAAGCATGCTGTTTCCGGCCCCACCATCTACGGGTCATCTAGTCGCTCTACACGTAAGCCAGCCATAATTTCAATGCACAAGGATGCACATTTCCATCACCATTCATCTTCATCATCCTGAACGACTCGAACACGCGGACAAGATAACGGCAGGCTCGAGCTACCATGGTCCGGATTCTCCCGATTTCTGGCCTGCGCTGGTTGTCTCCTTGAGATTACTCGCCCACGCTCCTTCTTATGCCATGCTCACGTGGGTCTTATTGCACCCACAGATTGCCGGAATCATCGTTAGCGTGTCCGTTTAGCTAGCGCGCCCGAATGCAGCTGTGGCATGCCTTAGTCATGAAGGAGACTGGTGGTCTCTGCCATGTTTAGATAGATGTTGTAGTTAGTGATGCTGTTAGATAGATGTTGTAGGTCGATGATGTAGATAGATTAGACCGGCAGGACTGTTTGCACCCACCCATCCATCCATCCATCGGGGTTAATGCTCCGTGATTCCCCAACGGGAGCACGAGTCTAATTAATTAATTAGTTAATTAATGAAGGAGACTGGGGGTCTCTGCCCTTTCTCCTGTTGTGCACACTCAGGGGTTAAAAGCACTTCGGTGCTCCGTGACTCCCCAACGGGAGCACGAGTTTAATCAATCAATCAATTAATTAAGTCCTGGTCCTTCCTGCTCTTACGTACCGCGGGGCCGAGACGTGGACCCTCACAGCTGACCTATCCAGAAAGCTGGACGGCGCGGTCACCAACATGCTGCGATCCATCTTCCGTGTAGGATACGCTGCTCATGTTCGCAATGAGGACCTGTACCTCGGCATGCCATATATATAGCGGAGCCTGCAGCTAGTTATAGGGCACTCAGCTCGCACCAACCAGGTAGATACCTCAAGTGGCCCCCCCGCGGGACTGCGCCCAGCTCAGCGCCTATATAGCTGGCCGGCACCTCCTTACGTGCCGGCCGGGCCCCGCGATGCTCGACGCCGCAAGGCCCGCACCTTCAAAGAACAGCTAGTAGAGGATATGGGAGGCCTAGGCCTCTCCGTGATTTGGAACAAGATGATGGACAAGGCCAAGTGGGCCCAGGTAGTAGAGGACAACGACCCCCCCCCCCTCCCCCGTCGGGAAGCGCCCGCATGTGCAAACATACGGGAAGCCTGCGCACGCTGGTTGTCTCCTTGATACGGGAAGCACGCCAGACAGGTCCCCTAGGGTAGAGAGCTTAGACTATAGTTGGCTTTTTTTTTTTAGACGTTGTAGATAGATGTTGTAGATAGATGTTGTAGATAGATGTTGTAGATAGATTAGACCGGTAGAACTGTTTGCATCCATCCATCCATCCATCCATCCATCCATCCATCCATCCATCCATCCATCCATCCATCCATCCATCCATCCATCCATCCATCCATCCATCCATCCATCCATCCATCCATCCATCCATCCATCCATCCATCCATCCATCCATCCATCCATCCATCCATCCATCCATCCATCCATCCATCCATCCATCCATCCATCCATCCATCCATCCATCCATCCATCCATCCATCCATCCATCCATCCATCCATCCATCCATCCATCCATCCATGCATCCATCCATCCATGATTCCATCCATCCATCCATCCATCCATCCATCCATCCATCCATCCATCCATCCATCCATCCATCCATCCATCCATCCATCCATCCATCCATCCATCCATCCATCCATCCATCCATCCATCCATCCATCCATCCATCCATCCATCCATCCATCCATCCATCCATCCATCCATCCATCCATCCATCCATCCATCCATCCATCCATCCATCCATCCATCCATCCATCCATCCATCCATCCATCCATCCATCCATCCATCCATCCATCCATCCATCCATCCATCCATCCATCCATCCATCCATCCATCCATCGGGGTTAATGCTCCGTGACTCACCAACGGGAGCACGAGTCTAATTAATTAATTAATTATTTCCCATGGCCCCCATCTATACACAACTATAGCTTGCTCTATCCCGGGGGAGCCCGGGGGTGCTTCCACAGTTCGTTGTTGAGATTAAGGTTCCCGCCCCGCCAGTACACTTGGGGCTTCTCGGGGCTGGACTAGCTTGTGCATGGTGGATGAAGTCGGGCCGGACTGGTCGCGGCGTTGCTGCGCTTCTGGGCTGGTGTTAGGTCGTCGTCAAGCGACGTACCAAGGGGTGCGCGCTAGCTTCTTGCGGCGAGAGGAACCGATCACAGTTGTCAGGAATAGTTGTAGCTTGCGGGCCTATATAGGGCATGGCATGCACACACTAGATAAAGAACATGAGTAGGATTGTTTGTAACTAGATAGAATATATAGACCGGAAGGATTGCACAAGTAAGTACTTGCGTGCCATTAATTAATTAATTAATTAATTAATTAATTAATTAATTAATTAATTAATTAATTAATTAATTAATAGACACGTGACTGCGTCACGTGAGCATAAGTCCTCAGTGGGAGGGGAACATGGGATGGAATGGATGGTATAAGCTATCTAGGTCCTAGTTACAGGGGTGTGGGCACCGCGGCCCGAATCGCTATGAATGCCATACTTGGTCACACGCGGAGCCCCCACAGGCTTAATTAATTAATTAATTAATTAGACTCGTGCTCCCGTTGGGGAGTCACGGAGCATTAACCCCGATGGATGGATGGATGGGTGCAAACATTCCTACCGGTCTAATCTATCTACGTTGGCTACATACTACATCTATCTAACAGCATTCTAACTACAACATCTATCTAGGCAGCCGCACGCTGCCCTAGGGGGAGCTATCTGGCGTGCCTCCCGCGGGATTGCACACGCGGGCGCTTCCCCACTGGGGGGGGCTCGTTGTCCTCTATGACCTGGGCCCACTTGGCCTTGTCCATCATCTTCTTCCAAATCACGGAGAGGCCTAGGCCTCCCATGTCCTCTACTAGCTGTTCTTTGAAGGTGCGGGCCTTGCGGCGTCTAACATCACTGGGCCCAGCCCACGTCAGGAGGTGCCGGCCAGGCTGGGCTGGTCGCAGTCGACTGCGGGGGGGCCACGTGAGGTGTCTAGTACCTGGTTGGTGCGAGCTAGGTGCCCTACTAGCTGCAGGCGGCGTTGCTGCTGGTGATATAGGGCATGCCCTGGTACAGGTCCTCATTGCGGACATGAGCAGCATAGCCTACTCTGAAAATGGAACGCAGCATGCTGGTGACCGCGCCGTCCAGCTTGCGGGCCAGGTCGGCGGTGAGGGACCACGTCTCGGCGCCATATGTGAGAACAGGAAGGACGAGGACCTTGAACAGGTCCTGTTTCTCGATCTTGCCCAGGGGCTTGCGCCACAGGGCCCGGTACTGCATGGCGTAAAGCGTGCCAGGCGAGGGATCGATCCGGCCGGCCGAGCCCCGCCAAAAACGACCATCTTACTCCGTCACCAAATTGGCGCGAGATCCCGAAAATCTGGTGGGCGGGAAGGTGACGACGAGGCAAAAAGTCACGCAGCACCCATGGCGGCCGTGAAAATCCTAGCGACCGTCCTGAGAACACATTACGGACAGCGAATTGATTTTGAGCCTTCATAACTCATCTACTTCACGTAGATATTTTTTTATCCTAAAGAAATCGGTCCATTTTTTCAGGAAAACAGAAAAAGGGCGGGCATTTTCGCGAGGTCGGGTCAGGTCCGCTGCATTTTGCAGTGGACCCCCAAAAAGTCACACCGGAAACTTATCGAAAACGGCGACAGTGTAGTTCAAGGTAAGCCGCTCGCACGATTCTATGACTAATTCAAAAAATTTTGACCGAAAAACTTTTTGTTAAAACGACTGCCATTGTAAATGCCTCGTTGCCGCAGCAGTTGGAACTGCCGGGAGGGTGCGGGCGGGGCTGATCATGGCAACGCACGTAAAAATATGCCACTCCCTCGTTTCTTTCATTTTTGTCATCCCATTTGCGCAGGGCGCTTCAACAACTTCTAGAGCGAAGCCCAGCCTGATTTTTTGCTGGCTCTGTAGTGTAGACCTGCGCTCATCACTGAATATCGCCTGCGATCGTTGCGAAATGAAGCATGAATACGCATTGCGCTGGTTGAGTCGACGCTGTACAGTGGAACCTGCTTTTTCGGCATCCGGATCCAAGGTAGGGTGAAGCCAGCCCCGTTCCCCTTCCAGATTTTCTGCCTGTCTCTTTCCCCGAGGCTCGTGAAAGCGCCTCGTTCATGTTACGCCGGACGCCTCGTCAAGCATCGCTGCTCGAGAGGGAGACGTAAGCCATGGCCAGCCTCCCCAAACAGCGTGATGTGCGCCTGTTCATTCTTCCAAGTGTAATTCATGGCGTAGGAAGCTGAGCCTGAAGGCAACAAACAGAAGGTACATGTCCTGTATTCAACAGTCAGCACATATAGGTGTGTTGATGTGCAACCCTGGAGCTTATCCAGCTTTCACAGGCCATACAACACGCTGCTGGGGCTCCACTTTAGCGGACCTGTTGGTAAGTATTTCAACCTCTTTCCTTGGCCAGATTATAATGCACCATGTTTATCAATGATGGGCGGCGTGTTCTGATCTGGGGCTGGGAGGCACGAAGAAACCAGGGG
This sequence comes from Mesostigma viride, assembly GCA_009746045.1. NCBI lineage: Eukaryota > Viridiplantae > Streptophyta > Mesostigmatophyceae > Mesostigmatales > Mesostigmataceae > Mesostigma > Mesostigma viride. The sequence continues at coordinate 27,586 of RPFO01002176.1, forward strand.
GGAGCCCAGGTATGTGAAGTGCGCAGATGTTGTTGCTGCCTTGGGAAACCCAGGATTCATTGCCCTTGTTACATTCAGATATGTTGAAGCAGGCTGAGAATTAAGTACTATACATGGAAGGGGGCTGATTTGTCTTTGATATGGTTGCTGCCATCACCACCAAGCTCCAGGAGCTGGAAGACACGCGCCGCGAGGCCGCTGACCGCGACCGTCGCCGCTGCCGGGTCATCCTCAGGCGCTTCGACATGCTGCCGGAGGAGACCCCAGACTCTCTTCTCGACGAGCTGAAGAAACAGCTCTTGGCGCGCATGCAGCTGCCAGGTGCGATACTGCAGGGCGCCTACCGCCTGCCCCATCCACGGGCCAAGGCTGGGCCCCCTCCAGTGGTCCTCACCTTCAGCGACATCACAGCCCGAGTTCGGTTCCTCTCTCGCCGCAAGAAGCTGGTGGACACCTCCTGGTCGCTTGACGACGACCTGACGCCAGCCCAGCAGCAGCAACGCCGCGATCAGTGGCCCGACTACATCCGCCACAAGACCAACCCCGAGAAGCCCCAAGTGTACTGGCGGGGCGGGGACCTCTACGTCAACAAGAAACTGTGGAAGCCCCCCCGGGCTTCCCCGGGATAGAGCACTCCAGCTAGTTGTCTAGATGGGGGCAATCGATGATGGGATAGCTTAGGCATTACAGCACTTGAAACGATATTAGCGCACAGCGTTATAGTACCTTCAATTAGCTCTGGCACCTTGTGGCCATCAGCTTGCGCCTTAATTAGCCGACGTCTTGAGCCCACCTCACATTTGTAGCATAAGCTATGCGTCAGCCTACCTATGGTATTGCACTGGTTGTATTGCACCCACAGTGTTGCGCCCCGGCACCATGCCGTGGAGAGAGCGCTCTGTGGCCTGCCCACCTGCGGCAGTGAGAGAAGCTAGGGCGCCCTCCCTCCTTCTCACTGTGTATATAGGGTTGAAGGTTCCTTTACTCTGTATTGGCACCCACGTGACGCAGTCACGTGCTTATTAATTAATTAATGGTTGCTGCCTATGATGATGAATATTGTTGCGGGCACAACAGAGTGCACAATGGGCTTACAGCATTGCGTAAGAGGCATGAATCTCACCAGGACACCTTCTACGGGCTCACAACAACATCACAATAACGATTACCAAAGTGCTTGCTGCCACACCACTGCCACATCACTCCCCACCACCCCAACACACCTACCACTGTTACGCCGTTGTTAGCAGTGCCACGATTGCATAGCAATACCAACATTCCTGTCGTTAGCATGGAGGACCACCAGGTGCATCGTGTGCGCATACCCATGTGACAGATATTATAGACTCCCACCAGGAGCAACGTCCACCACCATGAGTCTCGCCTGTTGGTGTAACTGCTGGCAGTGTCCCTACAACTCAGTATGGAATCTGCCATTTACGATAACGCCAGGCCCTGCACCATTGCTGCCACAATCTGCCATATTGACTTCGCCCATCGCAGCCTTGATCGTGATTGCAGCCACAAGTTCCTGCCGGCCCTCTTCATCTCTTCTATCGTAGCACCAGAAACTGGGGCCACATTTAGCAGCATCGGCAGCTGACATAGCTGGCACCTGGCACAACAGATAATGCCAGTAGTATCAAAGAAGGCACCCTACTGCTCACCATTGCTATCAATCACTGGCATGATCAATCTGTCACTACCACTTGCCAGCACCACAGAATATCATGACCTGGTGTGTTGCCACGGAAATCTGAATGGAGAGCTTTCACCACAAGCCCACCCCAATGAGTTGGTTTGCACACTACACCACTGTTGGCTGTACCGTGCCACCTGCCACATAAATTTCCCTTCCATCATGCAGCAGTAGCAACATAACCTCAAGGCTAGACCATAACGTCTATCTGCATAACGATAGCCTTCATGATCGCTGCCTCGTGCCACTGGCCATACTACTGCCATCTGCATTACTTTCTACCACATGTGCCACTCTCTTCTGCATCACTAGATCCCACTACTGCTGCCTGACCTGCCTGCTGCCAGCACCTTCGCTGGCATCTGCTCATGGCATGCCCATGGCCACATCCTCCATCTGCCGTGCATAGCCCATGCTTCACTAGGATTGGTAGTCCAGGGTGCACGATGAACAACACATAAAAAAATGCCCATGCACCTTTAGAAGATTGTTTGGCATGCGAGCTAGCTGGCTAGTTAATGTGCTAGAGATGTTAGATAGCAACTGCAAGCAAATGTAGTGTGCAGCCATGTTTGCTTCGAACCACTATTTGACTTGCCAACTAGTTGCTCTCTCTCAACACGCCCCACCATTGGAATGTTGGTAGTTAATACTATTGATGTATCAAAGAGACAACTGTTCATGTATTTCCATGATGAAGTGCATGCCACATGTATGGGTGGAGATAACCAAGTTGGAGTTCAACCTTACCTCAGCTCGTACTGTTATGGGGTATGAACTTGTAAGGAAATATTATATGATGTTGGCTGCTGTCACGTGTCACTGTGACACATCGTCATCTGTGGTGTGACTGAGGTAATACTTGGCAATCATGTTCAGCATGCTCTATTTAAATTGCATTAAAAATTTCAGCTCTGTCTGAACTCATTTGCGCTACCTGTGGTGCATTATACATCCAAATTTTGCGCGAGAGTGACGCGTGACAGCAGAATCATGTAACTAGTTGGTGTTCAATCAAGGTGCAACTTTGCAGCCAGCCTGCAGATGTTGCAAGTAAAGTGTTTGCTTACTTCCAGCTTAATCTGAGCTCATTTGCACTGTTGGGTGCATTTAATGATCCATAAAATGCTCCAAATGACCGTATTTGTGACGGTTGACAGCATAATTTCTGGCCATCCCATCTCTACTTCGGGTGCAACTTAGTACTTGAGCTGCATATGTTATATTTAATGTGTCTGCCCATTTCCAGGTCAAAACGACATTAATTGTGTTGTTTGTGGAATTAATTATGAATAAAACTGGCAAATTTGGCGTTTTTTATGCTTTTGGACGTCACCATTCTGTGAGCACCAAGTGGCCAACCAAGGTGTGACTTGGCACAGTAAATCTGGGTACCATGGAGAAGCCAGCCACCAAGTTTGACCATCATCCGAATATTAGTGCAGCTAGGAGGAGTAAGATGGGTGTTTTTTGGCACTTTCAGACCGTTGTTCGAGATGCGATGGTCCACATCAACCTCGCAGCTAGGGAGCAGGCTGCCCAGCAGCTTAACGCGGTCCCGATACAGGACTCGAGAGCCGTCTAGGAGATAGAGGGGCGGCGCTGAGGTGGTGAGCCCAACCGCCAGGGCCTCTGTCTTCTTGCTGACCTCAAGCCCCACTGCACGGGCCTCGAGAGCCAGGCAGTCAATTAGCCATGTCTGCACGTGCTCAGTGTCCTCGAAGAGGGTGGTGTCGTCTGCGTAAATGATGTCTGCTAGCCGAATCTCCGTGTCCGCACCGCCATGCCAGAATTTGTTAGCAACCTGCACTCCTGGTTCCCTGCCCACGATGCGGGCAAATCGCTTGCGCGCCTGAATCATTACGTATTCGACAACAATAATGAACAGGTAGGGCGACAGCACGCAGCCCTGCCACACACCCTTCTGTAAAGGGCATGGGGGCGTGGTCCCGTAAGAAGTGCGCACCGAAGTGGTGGACCCTTCATACAGGTTGCGGATGACAGCAATCAGGGGGCGGGGGATCCGGAACAACTCGAGGATGTCCCAAAGCGCAGGCCAGAAAACCGAATCGAAGGCTTTGATGAAGTCCACCAGCACAAGGTGCAAAGGGGACTCACCAGGCTGAAGGCGTTGCAGTTCCTCCACCAGTCGGCGAGTAGCGAAGAGCGCCTGTACTGTGTTGCGACCTGAACGGAAGCCGTGCTGAGTCTCGCTGAGGTGACCGTCCAGGGCCGTGCGCAGGCGGTTCAGGATGAGCCGCATAAGAAGCTTGAGGGGGGCACTTTGAATGCACACCCCTCTGTAGTTGCCGGGGTCGGCAGGCGACCCCTTGTTCTTGTACAGCATCGTGCGAAAACTGTGTTGCCAGGCCGCTGGAGGTGGTTGCGACGACAGCAGAAGGCGGTTGCAGATGTCCCGGAAGAGCAGCATAACACCTGTGTCCTCGAATTCGGCTGCAAGTTTTACAACTGCGGCCGGAATCTCGTCAGAGCCGGTGGCTGCGTCATAACGCAGGCGCTGGACCGCCTCCGTGACCTCGCGAGAGGTGAAAGGAGGCATGTCAGACGGGTCGCCAAGTGGGCCGACCAGCGGGGGGACTAGGTAGTCCGCCGCTGACCTAGGCGGCGGGGCAGGGGGCCCAGCGGGGCCGGCCAGGGCGGCCGGGCGGGCGGCGGCGGCTGGGAGCAGGGGTGGGGGCGGCGCAGCTGTCCCCACGACCTCGGCCGTGGCCGTGGCCCAGGTACGAAGCCGCTTGGCTGGGGCGCCGGGGACGTCGTGGCGGTGGGGCCGGCCGAGGCCGTCCGGGTGCCCGAGGCGCTTGTACCAGAACCAGGCCCCCTTGCCGTCGTGCTTCTGCTGGCAGCTGCGCAGGTCCTTGACCAGCTGCTGAGCATCTGCCTTCTCAGCCTGCTCGTAGGCGGCCCTCAGAGCTGCTTGCAGCCCAGGTTTGGCGATCGGATCTGTTGCGGCGGAGCATCTGCCTGGCGGCGACCACTGTCGGTGCGTGACGGTGGACAGCAAGCTGCCGGCGCGGAGGCAAGGTGGGAAGGGTGCGGGCCGCCAGGCGATACTTGGCGCGACACCACGGAGGATCACTGAAATATCCCCCGGCGGCGGAATGGCGTGTAACTGCTGTCGGCTGCCCCCGGCGTCGAATACGGCCAGGAAATCATCCCTGTGCGACATAGCGGCCTGCTCTGCTGCTGACATCTTGTCGGCATCCTTCAGCACAATCCGGAGCACTTTCAGATCTGGCTGAGGTGCCAGCTGTCGCGACGGTTTCACCCCAGGAAACCGCAATCTGATGCGAGTGAGCACGAGACGATGATCAGATTCCACCGTGCTGACAGAATCTTGCAGGACGCGAGCATCGCCAACTGAGGCGGCGCTGAGCCCGACGTACGCAGACATGATCAAGGCACACCACCCGATCCGACGGCCCAAAAAAGGTGGCCAGCTGCTCAGCGGGGCGTGCGAAAGAAGCATTGCATGCAACCATGCAGCGCAGATTCTGCCAGCAGATTCGCAAATAAAGGCGTGTTACCGTTGGCTGTCGTGTTGGTTGGGGAATACTGAGCTCCCCCAGTACGTGCCATGCAACTGGCAGCGTGGCGTTGGCGTTGAGCAGCATAATAACCAGGAAGTGCCGAGCTGGGATGTTGGCCTCCTCCTCCTTGAGGGCGTCGAAGAAGGCCTCACGTTCCGCCTGAGCTCGACCCGCATGTGGTGCATATCCCACGATAACGGTTAGCGTGTGGTGTGAATGGCCCTCAGTGGCTGAAAAAGTGGCCACTAGCACACGCGGGGACCGCAGCACGATGGACTGGAGCTGCTCTGATGCTGCCGGCGAGCACAAGAGGCCCACACCACCTTGGCCCGGCGCGTCGCCGCCACCATGTAGTGGAACCGCCAGCCTCATGCCCGCAGGTCGTCGACCAGCAGACCGTTGACCGCGTGCTGAGGGTCAACGGTGCGTCGGTGCTCCTGGACTCCAAGAACAGCGATCTTGTTGTCGGCGCACAGGGCGATCAGCTCGTCGACGCGTTGGCGTGCTGCAGGGTGCCGCCGCTCGTAGAAGGATCTGCAGGGAGGGTGCGCACGTTAACCCCTAAATGGTCTGGCTGCCGATTTTCCGCCTAAAACTGAGTTACAGCCGACACGTCGGCCCCTTCTCGGGGGACCAAATGCCGCGAAAACTATTGAGAATTAGGAAAAGTTTAGCTGAGAAGATCGAAAGTTTATAATTTTCCTCACAGCATGGTACTAGGGTTTGCATACTTCTGACAAAGTTATAGAGGTGTTCTGGCCGGTCAAAGTACAAGGGGTCAGGGTACTTTTTCACGTACAACGTGCATTCCGGAAAACGACGACCTGGCCATGGCGGCTTGCGCCCACGCATGGCATTTACGTTTTCGTTCGAATTTTCTGACCAAACTTAGGAAATTGATTTTATACGTCCTAAAGATCACACAGGCCAATTTTTGGACCGCGGGAATGCCATTTGATAGGTGTCGGCAGCGTTCTTGCTGGAAAAAACTGCGATCAGGCCGGACGATAGAAACGTTGACAGCAATACCTTTCCGGCGTATTTTAAAGGATATATTGGTTTCTTTGTACTTTTTATGATACATAGTAGTCGTAAACGTGCAAGGGTGGCCAGAAATCGCCGAATCCAGCGACCATGCTGCACAACTTTGGTGTGCCGAAATGCGCCATTTTGCGGCCACCGCCTGGGCCAAGGTAACGCCATCCATGCCTGGTAAAGCTTCAGCATCGTTTTCCTATCGATGTTTGACGTTTATATATACGTTCTAGCTTGTGTAGCACATTCTTTTTGCATTATTCATGCTCTTTCTTGACCCTGGCCTGGCCCCTTTCTAAAACACCCTTCTTAGATGCTTCCCTCAGTCAGTTGACCTGCCACAGTGTGATGGTGATAAGTTTTAGATGCTGTATGGGTTTGAATACCTCCATATATGTTTGTTATACATTTCCCACACACATATTGCATGAGTGTGAGGCAGTTGGCTGGTCTCTGTGGCATCATCAAGCATGTAACCGGTGAGTAGAAGCTTCCCATTGTCAGCATGTGCCACCAGGTGTGCTGGCCATCACCTGGCAAGCTATAGCAGCTTAGGCCTAGTTTATCCTTGCTAGGGCAAGCTGAAATAGGCTTAAAATCACTAGTTTGTTGGTGGCTGCCTCCTAGAATGCATGCCTTACGTAGGGTATCCGTACCACGTTACCTACGTGCATGGACAAGGTGGCACCTGCACATAGGTGCCATGTAAGGGCAGTGTGATGATGCAGTTATGTTTCCCCATCATTGTGGAAGGGAAATGTATTGTGTGGCATGGTTGGGGGCCATATTAGTAGGTATTAGTAGGTAGTATGCCCACTCCTACCCCCTTGGTTGCTTTTTACCAACGGTACCCCTATGGGCTGTACTGGGTGTAACTGCTGGCATACCCACCCAAATGATGACCCCAATGGCTCAAACTGTTCAGCAACTAATTGTTTATCATCCCTGAAGTGGTAGGTGCCTAGCTCTTACAACATAATTCAAAATGCACATTCTACCAAAAATGAAAACGCTCGTCTTGACCCCCCTGACTTTGACGGCAGTTATACATGGCCTACCCTGCATATATGTAAGGTTGTGATATACCAACCCGAAGGGCAACTCATGGACATGCTTGGCCCCCAAGGACAGCCATTGGATATGGGTGGGTTGGATGGCATCTGGTTTGCAAAATTGTGAAGTTACAGCCGATGCATCGGCAGTATTTCTGCCCATTTAGGGGTTAAAACTTGCAATACCAAGAATGGGCCGTTGCCCTATTAGCGGCCGGGGGGGTGGGGGTGGGGGTGGGGGTGGAGAAGGGTAGTGCTGGAGGTGGGGGTGGGGGTGGGGGGGGGGGGGAGGGTGGCGATTGGGGTTAATGCTTGTCAACGCATGGAGGCTTTCTTTCAGGACGGATATGCGTCGTCTCCGTCCTGGCTGGGGTCGCCGGCGTGTCGACTGGGCCTCATCCCGCTCAAGGCGGGCTAGGAGGCGTGTGAGGCTGGTAAATTGGCGGGAAGGTTGACCGTGGGGTGCCTGGCGACCTTGCATCCTGATCATGCTCGCACGGTGCGACATGAGGATGGAAAGGGGCTTGTTTATAAAGGCTGTGCCCAAAGCCTATTGTACCGCGAGGCCGCGAGGGTGTGCCCTTACCGGGCGGCATCCATACGCGGGACGTGCGTAGACGATGATGACGCAGCTGGGGCGGGCCTGGTACGGCCCGACTTGTGCCGCTTGTTAGGAGCCTGCGCCTCCGTGCGCTGGCCGTTGATGAAATTATAGCACGGGGGTGTCGTGGACGAGGCGGACGTAGACCTTCTGGCCGTCGTGCCTGGCCTTGATCGCCACGTCGCTGCCCAGCAGACCATTCTTGATGACTAGCTGGGCCGGTGAGAGGATCGAGGTCGTCGAGGCTCGGCGCGTTTCTCCCGCCTAGGAGCTTGCGGGCCTGGAGGACCTTCACCTTGCTGGCCACATTCGCAAAGGTCACCCGGATGGGGCCAGGCTGGCCCGCCATCCAGGCTGCCGACTCAATGCGGATGCGTTCGTTGCCCAGATTAATTCAGCCGGCCCACGATGCAAGGCTGTGGTACAGGCGTTGCGCTAGCATCAGGTCCGTTTCTGGCTGCTGCGCGACCTGGAAATACCGGACCACTATACTGCGTGAGCGCAGGTCCTCCTCGATAGCAGTCTTGTGGGCTGCAGCCCCCCTGCGTGCGGCATCCTCCATCAGGTTGGCAATGTCCGTCTGTTTGACCATGTTAGCGTAGCTGGTGGCCGGTGCGGGGGCGGCTGGTTGGGGCGGGCTGGTCAGGGCGGCCTTGACCTCGGCAATGCTGGAGTGGAGCTCCGCAGTGTCTTTGCTGATAGCGGTGGACAAGGCGCCGAGTTGGGCAGCCATGTCTGCGACTTTCTTATTGAGCTTGTGCAGGTCTGCTGCTTCCGGGGAAGCATCGGGGGTGTTGGCGGTGCCGTGCTCGGCGTCCTCGAAAGCGGCAAAGAGTGCCCGGAGGCAAGGGGCCTGCGCGTGACTCAAGAAAACAGAGAGTCGAAGCTGTGGCTCGTCCAATTCGTCGAGCTCGTTCACTGGAATGGTCCCGCCAGACCCGTAAGGAAAATATTAATTAATTAATTAAACTCGTGCTCCCGTTGGGGACGGTCACGGAGCACCGAAGTGCTTTTAATCCCTGTGTGTGCACTACAGGAGAAAGGGCAGAGACCCCCAGTCTCCTTCATGCCAAAGGCATGCCACAGCTGCAATCGGGCGCGGCTAGCTAAAAGGACAGGCTAACGATCCGGCAAACTGTGGGTGCAATAAGACCCATGTGAGCATATCATAGCAAGGAGCGTGGGCAAGTAATCTGAACATAGCCAGGGCGTAGCATGGCTGTACTAGGACTAGGCTAAGGCTATGGCTGGTTGTGTACCGTGCGTTGGCGGCACGTGACTAGGTGTGTTGGCACAGCTAGGCAACATTCTAGGCATGGCTGCCTTAGCGGCAGTGACGCCAATGGTTACAAGCTAGGGCTATTGCTACTCTAGCCCGCTGGGGGCGTCCACATCTTGTGGTTGATCATCAGGTCCCCGCCCCTCCAGTACACCTTGGGCTTCTGGGAAGGAAGCCCCTCCAGTACACCTTGGCAAGGAAAATATATCTCCTTGCCGGTGTCGTGCAGGTGGCGCAGGGTAGCCTTTGCCTGCTCGGCGGTAAGCGAAAAGAACCGCTGCTCGTCGACAACCTGGCCAGGCAGGAAGTCCGCTGGGTCAAACTCAGCGTCAGCGATGGCGTCGTCGTTGTCGTCGTCAAGGGGGTCGTTCTCACGGGAATCCTCGCTGGAAAAAGGAGCCGCAGGCGGAGGGATCTGGCTGTCCATCTCGTCGAGGGGGCCGGTGCAATGCCGCTTAGACGAAACGTTAATGGCGGCATCAGCAGACGATGGCTGGGTCGCAATGGTGTCCACCGCGTCGACTAGTTGCGTGATGGTGTGAGGCGCTGAATCCCCCCCATCGGCGGGGGAGTGGGAAGCGGCTGAAGGTGATTCCGCCATGGCTACTTTCCGGAAAATACGATCCCTGCCTGCGCTGCGTTTTTTGATATTGCGCTAAATCTTGGGCGATGGCGGCTGAAAATTATATCATCGTGTTCGTCATCAAAAGACGCTTCTACTGCAATTTACCCGACCAAATTTCATGCCCGGATGTAAAAGTTATGAGCATTCTCGGCATCCATAGCTCGCCACACCGTGAGTAGCGTAGTTTCCACAGTAAACCCACAGGCTTGGGGGTGGTCTCCTTCATTACTACTTGCCATCTATCCTTGCGCGCCATCTGCCTCCATATTACAGACAAACCAGGAGGCTGCCCGGGGGTGAGCCCGTCACGTCTAGTGTAGCACATGTCCATGCCGAGTCTATCACGAAATGTCCACGGGTGGCGGCCCTGCCGCGCGCGGCCGGGGGCACGCCAGGTTAGGACATATCGCCCAGGCTGGGCGGGCTTGGTGCCAGCTAGTCTATCTGAGGTATCTACCTGATCTGTGCGGGCCAGGTGCCCAGCTAGGCCCAGGCGCCTGTGCCTAATAATGTGGGAAACATAGGGCAAATCAGCGTACAAATCCTCATTACTATAATGTGCAAACCAAAGGGGATGTTAAGGGCCTGGCGCTGCATCTTGGTGACGGCGCCGTCGAGTCGTTGCTCCAGCTCCTGCGTCAGTGCCCACGTCTCGGCGCCGTAGGTCAAGATCGTCAGAATGACGACCTTGAAGAGGTCACGCTTGACGATCCGGGGTAGGGCGGGGTTGCTCCACCAGTTGCGCATGGGCATGCCACGGAGTACTATGCTAATCTCATTAGAAAATTAAAATTAAGTTACAAATATCGTCTGCATCATGCCCCAACCATATTATACGAGACAACTCTTCCTGGACGCATGCATGTTAACTTGTTTACATTCACGGCATAAAGCCTTTCCAGCATTTCAAGGCGCCCAGGTGTAATAAGTGAGAAAACTATTCCTGAAAAAGAATAATACACCTTTACTCACATGATAGAAAAACTTATAAATATCTAAGGAGCCTCTCTTTCTTTCCACGGGTAAGAAAAGCGGCCACTGCTAACAGAAAATTACTAAAACCCTAACAAATATGCTTCAAACAGAGTGCCTGCCTGCCTGCCTGCCTGCCTGCCTGCCTGCCTGCCTGCCTGCCTGCCTGCCTGCCTGCCTGCCTGCCTGCCTGCCTGCCTGCCTGCCTGCCTGCCTGCCTGCCTGCCTGCCTGCCTGCCTGCCTGCCTGCCTGCCGGCAATCCCTGTATTTTTTTAGCCCGGCAACATGGCTCATAGTGAGCCCGCCAAACATACAACTCAACCCTTCCCCTGGCCGTGCACCACTGGCTGCCCCCCAAAATAAAATCCCTTTTCACTAGGTATCGGCGAGCGCTAACTGGTTGCAGCCCCCTTTGATGGCAGGGGTTAACAAATGGCAGCCCCTTATTGATGAAAAGGGCCCCCCAGTTAGCCCCCTTGCTGATGGCAAGACGAGCTCACAGGTGGCAGACCCCCTTGACCGGTACGTGTTAACTGGCCGTGCCTGCCAGACTGCGTGAGGGTGAGTGCACCTGGATCATCCAATCACTCGTGCTGAACAGCACCGACTTGGACGCAGCCACAGCCCGCACAATCGTGTTGGGCACCTTAATGCTTGACGTCACCTTCCAGGCCAGCCGGCCGCTCTCGCTGTCCCTCTCGCGCTGCCAGAGTATCACCGACCCGTCATCCCCCCCCGTGATGACATACTCCCCGACTGTGGCCAGCGCCATGACGTCCTTTGTGTGGCCCTGGAACGACGCCATGCACTGCCACGAGCCCGCGACGCACCGCCACTCCTTGGTCGTCAGATCCTTGGACGACGAGAAGAGCGAGCCAACAGTGGGCGAGTATGCGAGCGCATTCACGGGTCCCGTGTGGCCCTGCAGCACGCCAACGCAGTCCCACTTGTGCTTCTTGTCGGCCGACTTGGCCCACACACGGACCGTGTTGTCGTACGCGCCGCTGTACAGCGTGAGCGTGGGACCGTCCAGCGCGAGCGCAGTGACCATGTCCTTGTGCTCCTTGAGCGAGACGCCAAACTTCCATACGCCCTTAGACGACTTGTACCACGTCTTGATCGACTTGTCCGCGCTGCCGCTGAAGAGGAACTCGCCGTCCCCCACGAGGGCCATGACGCCGCCCTTGTGCTCCTTGAGTGTGCCCACGCATTTGAAGCTCGTGCCACCCGGGGCCTCCTCCCACATCTTGATCGTCTTGTCCATGGAGCCCGTGAACACCACCTCGCCCACCGCGACGATGGACGTGATCGGCTGCGCGTGGCCCTCGAGCGGCTGGCCCACGGGCTCCCACGCGGCACTCGACGACGCCTTGTGGAACACGCGCAGCAGCGTGTCCTGCCCGCCACTGAACAATAGACTCTTGCCCTCCACCAGACACAACGACGAGACCGTGCCCCGGTGGCCCTGCAACCGGCCGTCGGACTTCCACTCGATTGCAGGAACCTTGCGTGCGGCCTCCCCCCCTGCCCCGCCGGCACCATCCCCCGGCCTCGGGACCACCCCACCTGCTGACGGGGCGACGGACCTCGCCGGCGCGGCGGAGGAGGCATTCCGCTCAGCCTCCTTGAGCAGGTTCTCTTCCTCGAGGCGCGCGCGCTCGAGCTCGCGCTCCAGCCGCGCGTTCTCCTCGCGCATCTCCTTCTCGCGGCGCAGTTGCTCCGCCCTATCGTGCTCGAGCCGCTCGCGCCGCGCCTTGATGTTCTCCTTCTTCTCCTCAATGCTCAGGTGCTCCTCGTTACGCGCGCCGCCGCCGTCAGCGCCGCCCGACGGGAAGCTTGGCTTTCGTTGGTGCACGGGCGCGGCCGCTAGCACCGCCTCCGCCGCACGGCGTTGCGAGGAAGACCCACCGCCGGCATCTGCCCCCGGCCGAGGGGGCGCAGCCCCCGCGACCGCCGGTGCCCCGGGCCTCGCGGTCCCCGCCTTGTTGAAGCTCGAGTTGCGGGGCGGGCCTTCGCCCCGCGGGCCCTCCAAGGCCTCCTGCGCCTCCAGGTTCTCGATCAGCGTGTTGAGCGCGTTCACGATGTCCGAGAAGGGCGGCCGGTCCTCCGGCTGCCGCGCCCAGCAGGGCTCCATGAGCTGGCGGTACTCCTTGGGCGTGTGGTCGGGGACGATGCCGGGCGGCTCACCCTTGATGACCGCCTTGACAATGTCGTGGACTTGCTTCCCGCGGAAGGGGGCGCGCCGCGCCGCAAGCTCGTAGAGGACCATCCCGTACGAGTAGACCTCGGAGCGGCGCGTGTACGGCTTGCCCTCCCAGACCTCGGGGGGCGTCCAGTTGGGCGTCCCGCAGACGCCCCCCCCCATCTCCTGGAGGGTCATCGCGGTCTCGGCCTTAGTCACGGTGAGCCCAAAGTCAGACAGCTTCACGGACATGGTCACGGACCCCTTGCCCTGGCAGCGGAAGCAGAGCATGTTGAGTGACTTGATGTCGCGGTGGAGCATGCGGCGCGCGTGCAGAAACTGGAGCCCGACAGCCATGTCGCGCGCGATGCTGGCGCGCTGGAGCCAGGACAGCTCAATCGACTTGTCCTTGAGCACCGAGTGCAGACTGCCCAGCTCCGCGAGCTCCTGCACCATGCACAGCCGGGGGGGGGCCACGCAAGCGCCGTACAGGCGGACCACATTCGGGTGGTGCAGCCGCATGTGGCTGCTGACCTCGCGTCGGAACTCCTCGACGACCTCCGGGGGAGGGTTTGCGTTGGGCAGGAGGAGCTCTTTCAGAGCCACGTGGATGTGGCCCGATGACCAAAAGGCCTTGTGGACCTCGCCCGACCCGCCTTTCCCGATGATCTCCGTCTTGACGATCTCCTTCTCGATGTCGATGCGCCACGAGTCGTCGATGATGATGTCATTGGTGATCGGCACGCCGGGCGCGGGCGCGATCCCGCCCTCGAGGAAACCGATGATCTTGTCAATGTACTCGGCAGGGACGTCCTCCTTGGCGCTGCGCAGGCGCTGTGTCTCCGTCTTCAGGTCGTCGACTTCCTCTTGGAGCACGCCCGCCGCGTCCAGCTCGAGCTTGGCGATCAGCTTCGCGCGCAGGCTGGACAGGGAGATGTAGTCCGCCCCGGTATGGCTTGACAGCGCGGCGTGGATCTCGGTCGCCAGCGCGTGCTCCGCCTCGTCTGGCGTGAACTTGGCGGACTTGAACTGGGCGCGGATGACCGCCACCTGGTCGATCATGTCCTCCGACATCTCCAGCTTGTCCAGCGGGAGCTTGTCCAGGCAATTCCCGATTGCCAGCGTCACGTCCCGCAACCGGTCCGTGATCTTGTCGCCGTACAGGAGCAGCCGGACCTTGCCCGCATTGCAGCACACGCGCATGACTTGTAGCGCATTGGTCACGGCCATCCAGAGGAGCTCCATAGGGTTACGAATCTCCTTCTGTTCAGACAAGTTGGGGGAATCATATAGCTCCACAATGAGGGGCTGTAGGTACTGAATGCGCGCGGCCAGCATGCGGCAATGCCCCTTGTGCATCCGGACCCGGCGCGTTCGCTCCGCGATCTCAGCCGTCGTCTTCTTGAGCAGCTTGGCTATCTCAAACACGCTGAGCGTGGCCGGGTTGATGGCCGCCTCCTGGCCGTTGTCCATGGCTGATCACTACCAAAATTAATTACAAGCAGCGAAGAGAAATAGCCTCGCACTCACGTATTCCAAGGCGGTAGTAAGAAGTTTCCTATCCGCCCCGCCCAACCGAACAGGTCACATCGCATAGGCGCCATAAGCAGTCGGAAGTAAGGCTCCCTGTTAACGAAAGCATCCCATGACAGTCACGGATGTCATCTACTACTCATAGGAGGACATGCATGAATATCATATCCCGCTCGCCCTCACGAACGCCCGTCAGCACAAAACACACCCCATTACAGTCATTCCCGCGTTAAGTTATGATTCTTAAGATTACGTTCCCGCGTTAAGTTACGACGCCGAGATTTTGGCGGCGTATACCCATACATACCTCACCGCCCAGTGGCCACTCGCAAAATATCTGGCCTGAAAAATGGACTTCGATCATGCTTCGATGCAGAAGCTAGATTAGATCGGGCTTGACGCTAGATGTCGATTGCCGTATAGAAAGTCCGTTCAGAGGAGGAGGGGAGGGGCTGCTAGCCTAATTCTACCGCTAAGGTTACGTACCCACGCTAAGTTGAGTTCCCGCTTTAAGTTACTAAGTCGAGATTTTGGTGGCGATCATAACTTAACGCGGGAATGACTGTACCTGACCATTGGAACTTGGGACATGTTCTAAAAGATGGGCCCATGGCCCATGCATGCGGTGTCCAGTGTCCACTGTCCTGTCCAGCGTCTTCTAAGCGCATAGCCCCACCCTACGGTCGCAACTCCCAAGCCCTGCTTCCAGCCAGTCGGGATCCGTGGACATGAGAGTACCGTACGCTAGCCGGCTGGATTCGACATAGTCAACGAGTAGCGGGCGCGGGGAGCCGCCGGAGGCGGGACTTCGCTGCCGCGATTCTGAGTTCTGACTCATTTCCCCTCTCACCTCTTTGGTCCATAATTGGCTAATAAAATATACCCATTTCCCCGAAAAAAAAAAAAATTCTGAGTTCTGACCGGTTGGGAAAAGAGTACGGAGTGCTTCCTTGTTGTTTATGAACCAGTCCCGAATCTTGTCCGTTGACCTCCGCAGGAATTAAGTGTAACTATACAGCGCCCGGCTATGGCCATGGGCCACTGGTCAGTGGCCAGTGACTGAGTCGCCTGTGACTGGACTCGCCGCTTGTCGCAACGTCCAGTGTCCTTCTTACATTACTTAACGCTTTTTCATGCTTGTCGCCCATAGGCCATAGCCAAATTGTACAGTGGTTTCCCAACTGTGTACATTGCCCAATTGTCATAGTAAATTATCATTACTAGGTAACGCGCTCCATCATAACGTCCAAGGTGGTTCATCAGAACATCCGACTGTCACAGTCACTCTGCCAAGTTAAGCATGGACACCGTATAAAGCTAAGCTGCATTGACCATGGTCAATCAGGCAGGCATATTGGGCTTCAATGGCGATGGAAGCTAACATGTAAGGTCTTTTCGATTACGCCGTCCCGTACCGTCAATTGGTAGTGTGATGGCTCCTATGAACTAGTCTTCCGAACGCAGCAGAGCGAATGAGTGCACGGGTGCCATGGGTGCTCATAGTGCAACATTGCCCTTGCCGGTGGCTCTCAACCTGTGATCAGGGTTTACGACAGAGTATAGAGGATTAAACACTCAGACATCTTTTCGTTGTTGACAACGAGCAAGTGCTCAGCAATTCAGCACATTTAGAAGCTCCCGTTTAGCTTGAGTAGTTTTCGTCGTCTAATAATCCACGCTCCATGGCTTCCATAGTCCATCCAAAGGGCGCTGCCGGCCTTCGAGCCCGTCGCCTGGGCTCTCTAAAGGAAGTTCGGAGGTTGAACCCCAGCCGGGTCTATGCGGCTCTCTTGCACCCAGCCGGTGTCCCTTGCCCGAGCACTCCACCGGCGGGCAAGAATGCAAAACTGCCATCCTCATCGACGCATGTACAGGCCCTCGAACGGAGGTGGCTCTTCCCCGGGCCGGCGGCACATAAGCCACGCCGGCGGGCGTCCTCCCCGTCGTTCACCAGCGCGGCGCAGTCCATGTCTCGTGAGGCAGACAAGGGCGACCAGGAGGTCTTCTTCCACGCCAGCCAGGATTTTTCATTCGAAGAGCTCGCCCGGCTGCACTCTCGGCGGCTGCAGGCCCTGGGCGAGCCGGACAGCACAGCGGCGGCCTCCCAGGCGGACCGGCTGACCCGGGAGGCGCAGGGGCAGCTCTGGGAGGAGTTCCACGGCAAGCACCAGCGCGGGCGCCAGTATCACGAGCGGCGGTACCTGCTGCGTGAGTTCCCGTTGCTGGCTACTTGCGGCAGCACCCTGGAGATCGGCTGCGGCACGGGTAGCAGCGTCCTGCCCATCCTGCGGGGAAATCCGGGCGCCATGGTGGGCATATGACATACTGGTTGTCTCCTTGATATGATATACGTGCATACGATACACCTGGGCATATACGTCGGCATAACGTACACGTGGGTGTATCAATGAGACAACAAGCGCCGCAATATCGCTACTGCTGGCGCCACGCAGCCACATTGGTGTTATGCCTGGGGTGTCTTGCCGTTGGCCGCGTACCTTGTACCATGGCTGTCATACGTGGGCAGATACGTTGGCGTTATACCAGTCGCACAACTCAAGGTATTGAATTGGCGGTGTTATTAATTAATAGGTATAGTATTGTTGGTGTTATGCACGACGCGAAATTCAAGTGGTATCGTATTGTTGGTGTAATAGGAACGCATGCGTGGCATGATTGCCATGATGGCATAGCCATGTCGGTCATACCATTGGTCAGCACACTGCTTTTGGGTTTGCTGATGTTTTGCCTAGGCTAGGTTAGGCTGAAGTAGCCTCAGAGAACTCCCCTTCCGCCCCTCACCCCCCCCCGCCACACACATTTCTGCTTCACAAGTTGCTCGTCTCTCAATGACATCATTTCTTTTTCAACAATCTCCTCTACCCTTGTGGCCGCTGCAAACCCCCTTTTAGACCCCCCTATGCCAACCCCCTCTACCCCCCCCCCCCTTTTCTCTCACCTTCTCTCGTATTGCCTCTGCAACCCTGCATGCGCACGCCAGGTGTACGCGTGTGACCTCAGCAGCAAGGCCATCGAGCACACGGCCGCGGCGGTGGCGGCGTCCGGAATAACCGGCGCCACGGAACGCTTGCACCTCACCGTGGCAGACCCGTGCGTGCTTGCGACCATGACCCCAGCCGTGACCACTGACATCCGTCACGCAACAGCAACCCCGGCGCCCACGGGCACCCCTCACGCGACAGCGGCCCCAGCGACCCCAGCTGAAGATGTCGCCCTTGCGTCGCCCGCTGGCAGCCGCCATGGGGACCCAGGCCCATCCCTTGATACCAGTTCCCGTCACGAGGATGCAGCATCTGCGAGCGCGGCCCCTTGTCGTGATGACAGTTCGGCAGGTCCCACGGTTCTCGACACAGGTTTCATCCGTACCCACTCCCAGTCCTTTGTAGTCAGGAAATATGACCATAAACTTGGTTGTAGGCCCAAACTGAGGGAGGACGTCCACCCAGCCAACCCGCCCCACGCAGGGCTGATTTATCCTGTGGGGGAGCTGACGGGCCAGGCGGGCTGGTGGTCGGATTCCGGTTCTTTAGCGAACGGATCTAAGGGAGCCTACACCTTTGTTGACGGATCTGAGGGCTATCATGGCCTGTTTGAGCTCACCAAAGGCCGACAGGTCGACGCGGTCCTGCTTGTGTTTACCCTTTCGTCGATTCTTCCCCCGCTGGTGCCCGCGTTACTGCGCGGCATACGCGACGTGCTCGTGCCAGGTACCGGGCGGCTGCTCGTGCGCGACTACGGCCCCTATGACATGCGCATGCTCGGCTTGATGGCACGGCAAGGCAGCTGGGTGGGTGACGGGGCTGGCTCACGCGCTCGTCGGACCGCAGCAGGGGGGCATGCGGTAGAAGGGCAGGATATGACGAGCATGCATGACCACTGCCCGGCGGGGGGGGCGGATGATTTAGCTAGGTTGGATGGAGCACGTTCTGCGAGGGAGACTCGTCTCGGGGGCACTTACGGTGATCTTGCGGGCCAGCATGGCAGTGATAGCACTTTGCCGGGCCGCCGAAACAGTTTCTTGCGCGGCAATGGCATCGTGCAGACATACTATTTCAGGGAGGAGCTCATGCAGCTGTGCGCGGATGCCGGGTTTAGCACCGATCGCTGCGAGTACGGGATGGTACGGCTGCGCAACCGGCGCACGCAGGAGCAGATGGACCGCGTGTTCCTGCGGGGGGAGTTCGCGCCGGCCTGACGGTCTGACACGCACCATCTGGCGTTCTGTGGGCATTGTACAGGATTATTAGTCACTTTATTAACACCGAGAATGAAATAACATACAGAGTTGAGGATTGAATCACAAATTCACTGTCACAAGTGTGACCTCGCTCTATCCAATTAATTAATTGGATAGAATTAACCATACCCGTTGTGTCGACCAGTACGAACGCGCGCGCGTTTATGTGTGAAACCGTGCATGAGTAGCAGGCAGGTACAGAACAAGAATTGCAAGTGAGGCTCCTGTGCTTTATTAAGATCAATGGGGAACAAGTGAGAGATGTGCCAAGCTGTTCTTAACACACTGGGCAGGCCTAATTAGCCAGGATGGCTGGGCCTGCGCTTTGACCAGTTGTCTCATGGATCAATCAGCCATGCAACAGGGGATGAAGCCCATGACAGTTCTGCCACACTAGTTTCCTTTCTTCTTCTTGGCTTCCTCTTCCATCAAGACAGGGCCCAGCGACATCATCAGCGGGTAGATGGGGTCGTACTGGGGATCCCCTCGCATGTTGACTGAGTGTGCGTATGCCTCCAGAGACGACTTGACGCCACGCCACACGTCCTCCTCCGAATGCTGGTGAGCACAGGCACCCAACCACATACCCAGGTTCACACACAAAACGGGAGATGGAGCACAAGACGCATGGAGTTAGAGACCAGGGTCAAGGGCTTCAAGTAACAGGCTGCGGGCCATGCCCCATTTCATCGACGGTGATGCTCATGTGACGCAGTCTCTGTGCTATTAACTAACAGGATGCAGGCCTGTTATAGTTCGTAACCTATCTTTTCGTCCGCTGTTAAATGCGCCATGGGTACTTGTAGCGTATAACGTTTTGTACAACCCGTTCCCGCACTTGCCTCATTTCACCTGTGCAAATTGCGATCTTGCTAACCGTCCCGCAGTAGAACTGGGCGTCTGTTACTGCTACAGCTAGGGCGTGGACACATGCATAGCTCCAAGACAGTTCTGGAAACCGCTCGCCAAGAGTCCAAACAGGCAAGGATATAAGTATCACAGATACCCACGTCCACGGTGAATAGCTCGTCACAATATGGCTGGTATGATAAGGAGATTACCAGCACCGGGTTGACATCGTGAGGATCCCTACCATAAATATCCCATAAAGCCTGCCTCTCAATGGCAGGTATACCAAGGTATACGTATATGAATATGACTACAAGGCAAGTCAACAAGAACTGCTTACATCAACCCATCGCACCGTTCCAGATCTCTCCCTCCCCTCAAGCGCGCCCAGGTAAGGCCACGTGGCACGACGATAACAAATGCTTGCAGGAGTATACACTAACGACCCCGCGAGTCCCACAACTTGTGTTCATGCCCAACGCCAGTCTCATCCTGCATGCGACTTTCGGATGCTGGGATTGGAGGTTTAGTTGAGTTGGGTTAAAATGCCAGCCCCTTAAACTGCCATGTCTCTAAGTCATGC
Source organism: Mesostigma viride (assembly GCA_009746045.1). Lineage (NCBI taxonomy): Eukaryota > Viridiplantae > Streptophyta > Mesostigmatophyceae > Mesostigmatales > Mesostigmataceae > Mesostigma > Mesostigma viride. The sequence goes on from RPFO01002176.1 coordinate 47,803, forward strand.
CAAATGGAGTACTGCCGAGCGTCCGATTACCTGGTCCAGCCAAATGGAGGACTTCCACATGCCCCTACCGCTTCCCAAGGCAACCTCTATCAAACTGGCCGGATTCCACTTCTACAGCCCGCCTACCTGGTCCAGCCTGATGGAGTAGCGAAGCACGGCCCGCCCGTACCTGGTCCAACCCGATGGAGTAGCGAAGCACACCCCCACCCCACCCCTTACCTGGTCCAGCCAGATAGAGTACTGAAGCACCGACAGGCCTGCCTTGACGTGCGGCAGCTGCAACTCATCAGGCCCCCGGGAGAAGAGGTGGTGCAGCACAGCGCTCGCAGGGAGGTCCTGTCGCAGCCAGAAAACAAGACAGCCATGGGACACACCAGCCATGGAAACAAACAGTTAGCGAACGGACCGGCATTGAAGCCAACCGCCGTGGAACCAACCAGCAGTTGAACAAACAGTTAGCGAACGGACCGGCATTGAAGCCAACCGCCGTGGAACCAACCAGCAGTTGAACAAACAGTTAGCGAACGGACCGGCATTCAAGGCAACCGCCGTGGAACCAACCAGCAGTTGAACAAACAGTTAGCGAACGGACCGGCATTCAAGGCAGCCGCCGTGGAACCAACCAGCAGTTGAACAAACAGTTAGCGAACGGACCGGCATTCAAGGCAACCGCCGTGGAACCAACCAGCAGTTGAACAAACAGTTAGCGAACGGACCGGCATTGAAGCTGACCACCATGGAGCCAGGCAGCAAGGGAAGCACCCGGCCATTAGCAGTGGAAGGAAGGAATGGAGTGGAGGCAGGAAAGAAAAAGATAAAAAACTGAATGGACCGGGGAAGCATGCAGTCTATGGACATGCAAATTTATGGAGAGTAAGTGGGTGAGAGGGCAGCGAATGAGTTTCCGCAGTCCCGGGAAGGGGGACCCACCGATGGCGAGGATTGGGATGTCAGCGCCGCGGTCTCAAAAGGAGGCTTCTCAAATCGGGAAATCTCGGGATCAGGTACAGGGGTGAGCTTTTACAAATTTGCTACGCAAAAACTCGTGTGAGCATAAGTGAAAGGGGAGCCACGACAGGAATGCGCGGGTGTCCTTCTGTGCAGGCCAAGTCCGAATGAAACATGAGAATAAATATACTACCATGGAATGTTACCCAGCCCTAGTGAGGGCTGAAAAGATACGGGGGATGTGCCGAGGCAAAAGCATGATGAGGGGGTGGCTGAGGGGTGGGGGGTGGTGGGGGCAGGGGAAAGGGGGCTGAGCGCGGGAGGGGAAGAAACAGACCCGTATCGGTCCTTCCCTTGTGGTTTCAACCCCTTGTCGCTGGCATAGCATGCTTCCACAGGGGGCAGCGCCAGTACTAACTACATCAACCAACAGTATCAGCCCTTCCCTTGTGGTTTCAACACCTTGTTACTACAACTATAGGCATGGCTATAGGTATAGCGATAGGCATAGCGATCTTCAACAGAGCTGGGCAGGAGAGATGATGGTGCAGGCACTGAGGAGATTCTACATGATGTTACCCAGACATCCTATACGACCCAAGTGTATTTCTATTTTCTTTCATGCTTTATGATATTAGTCGTACCGAAATTAGGATTAACTATGAATACTATAAAACGAAACATGTCAAGCTAAGTTTGCATCGTTCCAGAGCTTCACTCACGTGCAGGATGGGACTGGTGGGTATTTGTGCCGTTTCCAGAAACAGCAGCCGCCGGAACGCACGCAGCGACGCGTAGGGCGCGCCAATGCCTTCCATGGGGTACACGTTCTGCAGCGGCCGGCATCGATAGAGGGCAACGATAGAGGGCGATGCGAGCACCATTGGCATGCAGGCTCGATTACTAGGCCAGTAGGCATCAATAAGGGGTACACGTTCTGCAGCGGCCGGCATCGATAGAGGGCAACGCATGTCAGAACACACTAGAAAGGTGCACGTTCTGCAGGACAAAGAAACATTGAGGACGATTCAGGTCAGCAAGCGCAAGTTACAGGCTAGGCAGGTAACCCTGGCAACGGGGCCCACGTTCGGCAGCATGGGCACAGGAAGACAACGCAATGCCAGGCATGTGTAACATTCCTGGGCCGCAGCATGTGTAACATTCCTGGGCCGCAACACCTTACTAGGCACGTTACAAGTAGGCAAGATCGGACCGTACGCGCTCTGCCATGACTGTTCATAACATTGGTAGGGGACATAACTTCTGCTCTGCAGTGATTGGTCATCAGAAGAGGACGTTGCGTTGGGATGCAACAGCACACTATGCTAACAAAAAAATCATCAGGCATGGTATGCTAACTAATAGATAATTAGCATACCATGCCTAAGCATAGGATGCCAACAAATAAATCATATCCACTAGGGATTACCTGCTGCAGCCACCAGCTGCAGCTCTGTCCATACTGATGGAGTCCACGAAAAACAGGCATGGTCAATTGCTAAAGAATATGCTTAAAAATATGCTAAAAAAGATGCTAAAAAAGATGCAGGCTTACATTTTCCCAATATGATTATGTTTTACCTGCCCGATCACAAGCTCCAGCTCCGTCATGTCTTGCGCCAGCTGCAGCCGCCCAGCCTCCGACGACGGCCTCAACAGCGCCGCGTGCCGCACAAAGAAGACCAGCACCCTCGTCGCCAGGCCCAGCTTAAGACTGTCCACCAGCGAATGCGATGCCGCCGCCGCGGCCGCCGCCGCAGAGGATGCTGACATGGCGGCGGCGCCGGTACCGGTGCCGGCGGTGGCGGAGGAGCCTCGGCCGGACCAGCCCCCGGTGGAGGCGGCAGAGGGCGTGGAGGAGGTGGCGGAAGGGGAGGATTGGAAGGCGACGAAGAAGGAGGTGGCGAAGTGGGTGACGGATTGCTCGAGCTCGTTGATGTAGGCCGAGTAGACGGACCCGCCCGCGGGCTTGGTGGTGGAGGCGCTGCGGGAGGAAGCGCGGTAAAGGGTGGAGCGGCAAAGGGTGGAAGTGGAGCGGCAAAAAATGTCATACGAAGGCACAAGGGGGGCACCAGGAGTGCATTTTTTGTGAACGGTGGCGAAGGGTGGCGAAAGGTGGTGAAGGGTGGCAAATGTTGGCACGGACATGCTCAGCCGTGATACCTGGTCAGGCAAAGACGAGACCGCGGTCAAGCAACCATGGGAGGCGATTTCATAATGGAAAAGGGCGTCGCAGGTCAACCAACGGGGGCATGACAGAAGTAACGGGCAGCAGAAGAGTTAAATCAACGCTGTTGCTGCTTTGGGCGTGAGTCAAGATCGCATGTGGGCAATCTCGGCAATGTAATGCCGGGCAAGGTCGTTGGACAAGCGGACAGAATACCAAGGCTGCACCGCACCATTGCAGTCTCACCCCACCCCACGCTGCGCCGGCCACCAAAACAAAGCCCTCTATCTAAACACTACGCTAGTAAGCACCGTAGTACGCCGTCGACCGCCCGCCCTATACGGCATTGTGCATCACACCACCCTTACATAGACATATTAACAAGACGACTACCAACCATGGCCGTACAACAGACACCAAATACTAGGATGACAGTAGTGTAAGACTATCGACACTGGCACCCGCACCCACCCCCCATATCCAGCCTACCAGTACGACTACCAACCATGGCGGTACAACAGACACCAAATACTAGTAGGATGACAGTACTGTAAGACTATCACTATCAGTAGACTATCCACACTGGCGCCCGCACCCACCCCCATATCCTCACTGGTGCCCGCACCCACCCCCCATATCCACACTGGCGCCCGCACCCACCCGCCATATCCGGCCTTGTGCATCGACGCCACCGTCTTCTCCAGTCGCTCCATCATGGCGCGGAACATCGGGCGCAGCATGTCGAGCGCCACGCCTTGCATCGCGTCCATGGCCGATTGGAGCGTCTGCGGCGGCGGGCGGGCCAGGAAATTGTGACAGGGGAGAGTACAGTGAGGGAGAGCGAAGAGAGGAAGTGTGAAGAGCGGAAGAGAAGAGAGGCACAAATAAGAGAGAGAGAGAGAGAGAGAGAGAGAGAGAGAGAGAGAGAGAGAGAGAGAGAGAGAGAGAGAGAGAGAGAGAGAGAGAGAGAGAGAGAGAGAGAGAGAGAGAGATGGAGAGAGAGAGAGAGAGGGAGAGGGAGAGAGACAGATGGAGATGGAGAGAGGGAGAGTCATGGGTTAAAAAGAGGGTTTTGTTGCATCTGCACGGGCGCGCGCTAGGGTTGGGTTGGTTACTCGGTTCGAGGATTGATACCTCGGCTACCTGCAAGGTAACCGGCCCAACCCTAGCGCACACGCTTAAAGGGAAACATCAGGGCAGGTGTAAGCAAGGGCTGCGGGTGGGGAAGAAGAAGCAGGTAGAGAAGGAGTGTGCGAGCGTGCACAGACACTGAGACACATAAAAATGGGGGAGGAAGGGAGGAAGGGCGGAAGGGCGGACACATCTTTGGGGGCCTGGTAGGGAGTACAGAGTCATGATCCAAGCGTCTGTGATGGCATGCACATTCGAAGAAGGCGAAGGGGGTGGGGGGGGGGGGCGAAGGTGTAGACGAGGGCTATGAAGGAGGAGGGTTCTTTAGCTGTTGTGTGGGCACGCACCACCAAGGAGGGGAAGTGCCGGGAAGGTGTACGAGGGTTATGCGTTGGGAGGAGGTTATGGGTACTGTATTCAATGAATGAATGATAGTCTACAGATGAAAAGGGTCTTATAGTCGTAGTAGTTTTGTGGGCCCCATGCAAATGCTCTAGCATTGGCCACCTTCCCCACGATCATGTTCTAGGATCATATTTATGTTCTTGGACCACGATCATGTTCTAGGATCATATTTATGTTCTTGGACCACGATTGTGTTCTAGGATCATATTTATGTTCTTGGACCACGATTGTGTTCTAGGATCATATTTATGTTCTTGGACCACGATTGTGTTCTAGGATCATATTTATGTTCTTGGACCACGATTGTGTTCTAGGATCATATTTATGTTCTTGGACCACGATTGTGTTCTGCCCTATCTTGAAGGTGCCCTTGCCCGCTAACGGGTCACATTCTCCCTACCTCGACACAAGCTCCTCCCCACTGGGTCATTACTTCTGCCCTACCTTCACGGCGGGCGGGTAGGGTATGGTGGCGGCGATGCCCATGCAGCAGCTGAAGATGTCCTGGCTGCAGTGGTAGAGCGCCACGTTGCGCTGCTGCGCGCTTGTCATGAACCCCGCCACCTGGCGCGCGTCGGGGCCCGTGCCCATCTGGCCAAACGAAAGAAAAAAGAGACAAGGCGAGTGAATAGGAGGCCCAGGAAAGAAAACAGAGACACAGGGATGTAGGCAAAGAAAAGGAAGTGGGGGCAGAGTGGGTGCAAGCAGAGAGCGGTGTGAGGAAGGCTGGCAAGGGGGCAGAATAGGGGGAGTTCAGAGACATGTAGAAAGGGATAAAATAGGGCAAGAAGAGAGGATTGGAACACACACACTAAGGCAATGCTTACCGGATGAATAGAAACCAAGAGGTGTACACACACTAAGGCAATACTTACCGGATGAATAGAAACCAAGAGGTGTACACACACTAAGGCCATGCTTACCGGATGAATAGAAACCAGGAGGTGTACACACACTAAGGCAATGCTGTTTAGGGCAAATGCCCTGATGAATAGAAACCAAGAGGTGCGGCTGGCCGCAGGGTCGAAGGGAATTGTTGGAAGAAGCTGGCGCCACGGCAAGGTGGGGTTCTTGGCCGCCTGTCGTGCCACGTTTGGGGAGGATGCCTTATCGTGGCGCCTGCTCACCAGATCCCCCCGCACCATCTCAAACCATCTCAGCTAGCAGCCTCCATCGCTTCTACCCTTACATCACGTTTCCGCTCTCGTTGTTTTAGTAAGGATACTAGTTTTGCACTGCTTCATCCTGGCGCCTGCCCACCTAATGCATGGCACGTCCCCAAATATGGACAACTAATCCTTGTATTCCTATTAGACAACCTCATGGATGCACTTGGCCTGCCCACCTGGTACTCCACCTTCTCAATGACGCTGCTAGCTAATTCTTGCACTCCTCACAAACCTGGTAGTCCGAATTAGTGAATGCTCGCACTCCTCACAAACTGGTACTCCGAATTAGTGAATGCTCGCACTCCTCACAAACCTGGTACTCCGGATTAGTGAATGCTCGCACTCCTCACAAACCTGGTACTCCGCCTTCTCCATGACGCTCCGCAGCGCGTGCGCGACGACCTTGTGCACGACCAAGCCCGTCAACCTCTCGTCCGCCACCACGGCCGACACCTCCCGTTCCAGCCCCTGGAGCAGCGCTTTCAGGTGCTCGGGGGCCACGACCCCGGACGCCCCCGACGTGGCCCCCCCCACGATACCAATGCTGAGGCTGCGGCCACCGACCGAGGATGGGAACACCGCGGCCACCAGCTCGTCCACTCGAGCAACCGCCGCCGAGAGGTAGCCCATCTCAAAGGAGGCCATCGCGGCTGCCAGGTCCGCCTTGCCTTCAGGCCTGCGGGGATGACAAAACATGATAAGACATGATAAGACATGATAAAATATGATTAAATATGAACATGAACGTGAACGCGAACGTGAACATCAATATGAATATGAATATGAATATGAATATGAATATGAATATGAATATGAATATGAATATGAATATGAATATGAATATGAATATGAATATGAATATGAATATGAATATGAATATGAATATGAATATGAATATGGATACTACTATGAAAGTAAGAGGATTTCCTCATGCATTTGCTTTGCCGACGGGTCTGTTTATCATATGGAGAGCGATGACCTGAGTCAAAAAATCACACCGAGCAAAGAGCAAGGAAACCCTTGGAGCAGCAAATGACAAAAAGGTTTCTTAGCTTTCCGCGGTTTCTCCGTATGCTTGTTGTGCAAGTTGCTTTGCATGTGTCCATTGGAGCTTCAAAATCTTCGTAAACTGCTGGCACCTTCAACAGTCATGTGGGTACCATATGTTACCGTGGTTGTGTTATTATATTTTTGCCAGCTTTCTATCGCCTCACGGCGTGCAAGACGCCCTCACGATCACAGGCAACATGGTTAACAGTTGAGGGCATGCTATCTACCCCTCATGTTATGATAGAGTAGGCACTGTCCTACCTCACGGCGCGCGAGACGCCCTTGAAGTCGGTGTCGTGCGCAAGCTTGTCAAGCATCGCGTGGAAGACGGCCACCAGCGCCGGGTAGTTGTGGATGAAGGCCTCCCGCACAAACATCGAGTCTGGCGGTCACAGGGAGGGAAGTCCGTTTGTTTGGCAAGAATACAAAAGTCACAAGCGGGATGAGGGGAAAGATCATCAAAAAAGCGCGACGAGGAGGAGGAGAAGAACAGGAAAAGGAAAACAGCAGAACACGAGGAGGTTGACGATGCGGGGTAGTGCCCATGCACCACTTCACACGACAGTCAGAAATGCATACGGCGAGGCATTGCTTGAGATGCGCACACGACGAGCCAACCGCTTACTCCAGGGGCGCTCGAGGAAGTTTTGGGGAAGGGAAGTGGGAAGTTAAGGAGCACGGGATGGGAGGGTGGGGAGGGTGGCAATGGGAGATGGGCGGCGGGGGAAACAAAAAAAGAGATGATGGGGTTTGCAAACCATTACATGGCGATAACGCATAGCAAAAAAAAAAATCCAACCGCACGATGAAAAAAAAAAAAAAAGCAAAATCACATTGCACGAAAGTCCCCCACCCCCTGCCAAACAGAAAAGGTTGCCTTGCAGGGCAATGGCGAAATTTTTGGAACGATGTCAATAGCATACCCTTGTGGGCGGCTGTCAGGTGCTCTGTCAGGATGGAGACAAAAGATGTCCAGAACTCCTCGGTCACGAGGGGTTGGCCCGGCTGCGACCGTCGCCGACAAGGGGCACGTTGGGGGAACCGAGGCAAGGGGGTGGCATGTGAGACTCCGCGCAGTGACCATCAAAACGGGCTGCGGCCGTCCCTGAGGCGACAAGTGGCACATCGTGGGAATGAAACCGATGGCTTGACCAAACAAGGGGAACGGAGCAGAATACAGATACAGCGGTGCCCGAACGAAGCAAGTGCCCAGCGTCGACACAGGTGCCCAGAGACAAGACAGGTGGAATGTTGACAGCAGAGGCGAGGTAGCGTAGGATGCCCACAGTAGCGTGGGATGCACATGGTAGCGTGGGATGCACATGGTAGCGTGGGATGCACATAGTAGCGTGGGATGCACATAGTAGCATGGGATGCACATAGTAGCGTAGGATGCACATAGTAGCGTAGGATGCACATAGTAGCGTGGAATGCACATAGTAGCGTAGGATACACATAGTAGCGTGGGATGCACATAGTAGCGTGGGATGCACATAGTAGCGTGGGATGCACATAGTAGCGTGGGATGCACATAGTAGCGTGGGATGCACATAGTAGCGTGGGATGCACATAGTAGCGTGGGATGCACATAGTAGCGTGGGATGCACATGGTAGCGTGGGATGCACATAGTAGCGTGGGATGCACATAGTAGCGTGGGATGCACATAGTAGCGTGGGATGCACATAGTAGCGTGGGATGCACATAGTAGCGTAGGATGCACATAGTAGCGTGGGATGCACATAGTAGCGTGGGATGCACATAGTAGCGTAGGATGCACATAGTAGCGTGGGATGCACATAGTAGCGTAGGATGCACATAGTAGCGTAGGATGCACATAGTAGCGTGGGATGCACATAGTAGCGTGGGATGCACATAGTAGCGTGGGATGCACATAGTAGCGTAGGATGCACATAGTAGCGTGGGATGCACATAGTAGCGTAGGATGCACATAGTAGCGTAGGATGCACATAGTAGCGTGGGATGCACATAGTAGCGTGGGATGCACATAGTAGCGTGGGATGCACATGGTAGCGTGGGATGCACATAGTAGCGTGGGATGCACATAGTAGCGTGGGATGCACATAGTAGCGTGGGATGCACATAGTAGCGTGGGATGCACATAGTAGCGTAGGATGCACATAGTAGCGTGGGATGCACATAGTAGCGTGGGATGCACATAGTAGCGTGGGATGCACATGGTAGCGTGGGATGCACATAGTAGCGTGGGATGCACATAGTAGCGTGGGATGCACATAGTAGCGTGGGATGCACATAGTAGCGTGGGATGCACATAGTAGCGTAGGATGCACATGGTAGCGTGGGATGCACATAGTAGCGTAGGATGCACAGAGTAGCGTGGGATGCACATAGTAGCGTGGGATGCACATAGTAGCGTGGGATGCACATAGTAGCGTGGGATGCACATGGTAGCGTGGGATGCACATAGTAGCGTGGGATGCACATAGTAGCATGGGATGCACATAGTAGCGTGGGATGCACATGGTAGCGTGGGATGCACATAGTAGCGTAGGATGCACATCGTAGCGTGGGATGCACCTAGTAGCGTAGGATATGACACACACACACAAACACACACACACACATACATAAGATTCTGTAACAGGCAAAACAGCTCCATTATCTTGGAGGGCCTCAACTATGCATGAGGCAAGACCCCAAACAATTGAGCATGGCCTCCACATTACGGAAGGCATGTAGGCATCCTATTCGCTTTGACGATATTATGGAAGGCATGTAGGCATCCTATTCGCTTTGACAATATTATGGAAGGCATGTAGGCATCCTATTTGACAATATTATGGAAGAGATGCAGGTGCGCGAACAAAGCAAGTGCCCAGCGTCGAAACAGGTGCCCAGAGACAAGACAGGTGGGATGTTGACAGCAGAGGCGAGGTACCGTAGGATGCACATAGTAGCGTGGGATGCACATAGTAGCGTGGGATGCACATAGTAGCGTGGGATGCACATAGTAGCGTGGGATGCACATAGTAGCGTGGGATGCACATAGTAGTGTAGGATGCACATAGTAGCGTGGGATGCACCTAGTAGCGTGGGATGCACATAGTAGCGTGGGATGCACATAGTAGCGTGGGATGCACATAGTAGCGTAGGATGCACATAGTAGCGTGGGATGCACATAGTAGCGTGGGATGCACATAGTAGCGTGGGATGCACATAGTAGCGTGGGATGCACATAGTAGCGTGGGATGCACATAGTAGCGTGGGATGCACATAGTAGCGTGGGATGCACATAGTAGCGTGGGATGCACATGGTAGCGTGGGATGCACATAGTAGCGTGGGATGCACATAGTAGCGTGGGATGCACATGGTAGCGTGGGATGCACATAGTAGCGTGGGATGCACATAGTAGCGTAGGATGCACATAGTAGCGTAGGATGCACATGGTAGCGTGGGATGCACATAGTAGCGTGGGATGCACATGGTAGCGTGGGATGCACATGGTAGCGTGGGATGCACATAGTAGCGTAGGATGCACATGGTAGCGTAGGATGCACATAGTAGCATGGGATGCACATAGTAGCGTGGGATGCACATGGTAGCGTAGGATGCACATAGTAGCATGGGATGCACATAGTAGCGTGGGATATGACACACACACACACAAACACACACACACATACATAACATTCTGTGACAGGCAAAACAGCTCCATTATCTTGGAGGGCCTCAACTATGCATGAGGCAAGACCCCAAACAATTGAGCATGGCCTCCACATTACGGAAGGCATGTAGGCATCCTATTCGCTTTGACGATATTATGGAAGGCATGTAGGCATCCTATTCGCTTTGACGATATTATGTAAGAGATGTAGTATTCACTTTGACAGTATTATGGAAGAGATGCAGGCATCTGAACCGCTGTGATGATCTCGTCGAGAAAGCAAACCTCCATTTTCTCCATCGATGGAAATACCTCAAAGACGGTCTACGAATATAAATCATGTATGGATGGAGCCTTTCCTGTAGGTAGTACACATAGATCGCACCCACCTTGACGATCTCGTCGAGGAAGCACACGTGGGACACCGGATCGCGCTTCTTGACCAGCACGCGCTGCGCACATGAGACCGCGCACCAACGGAAAGGAAAAGAGAGACAGGGACGAATGAGTGCAGGAGCAAGTGCATGAGCAAGGCATAGGCATCCAGCGCTTCGCCAGCACACGTCGCGCACATGAGACCGCGCCAAACGGAAACAGGAAAGTGCACGCGAGAAGAGATCGGGCGAGAAGAGATCGGGCCACAAGAGATCGGGCAAGAAGAGAGATAGAGCGAGCGCAGGAGCAAAGCATCCGCCACACCGCGGTCACCATGCCTATTGCAGCGGGGCTGACTTGCAAACCAGGCATAGTATGCGATGCAGGCAGTCGCAAAACAGATACAAAAAAGGCAGTCGCAGACGCTGAGCCAGACGCAAACACACTGCATGCATCACAGGTAAGGTGCAAGCTAATGGAAGCTTAAGGCAGATAATGGAAGGTAATGTGCAAGGTAAAGGCAGGGTAAGCAGTCGGTACTAAGCTCCTCCTGCTCATTTCCATTTCGGGAGTAGCAAACAGCGCTGCTGCGGTTGCTGCGGGCGCATACATTCCATGAGGCCAATTCATGCAAGCAACAGCACCCCCTGCCCCCATTTGACCTGGACCCCTGGAACTATGGGATTCGACCCTCTTATCAAGGGGGTTGCCTGCACCGAGCCTGGCACATGGGGAACTTGCGCCTTCACCTGCAGGTGCCACACGGCCAGCATGGCGCTGTAGATCTGCTCCGTGCACTGCTGCACGTTCTGCCACAGAACCTCCTGCCAGCGCGCCGAGCCCCCCACCGCAGGGCCCCCCATGCGCTGCGCCCCGCCAGGGCCCGTGGAGCCGCCAGGTCCGCCCGAAGACGGCGCGGCTTGGGCGGCTGTGAGGGGTAGACGAGATCGTAGGTATAGATAAAGTACCGGGGATAAACATGCGGAGAAAACGCGGAAAAAAGGCACGGAGTGATGAGGATGATGAGGGATGTCAAAGGGTCCCTCGCTCCCATATACAACACCCTGCATGCGTGCCGGCGCGCGTCTGAGGGATGGTAGGGCCTGGGTGGCTGCACGGGGTTCATGATGGCATGAGAGGACATGAGGCAGGCAACTAGGCGGTAAGGTAACGTTCTACGTTATACCAGGCTCCACCGATTGGCCACCTACGTGATTGGCCCTCAGATCCCATAGATCGGAAAGATCAGGGAATCCACACGGATGCCAACAAGGTTGCGACGGATGTAAGTTTGTTAGTGCTCCATTACTGACACCTTGCCACTCCATAATTGACAGCATCCGAACAACGCGATGCTGGAAAATGACATGTCCGGACATCGTAGCGAAAATTGCTCACATATGTCCCCACGCGCGCCCAGGACATTGTCCATAGCACAGAACACACTATTGTATTAATAAATACATAGGACACACTAATGTATTAATAGATACATAGTTCACACTATTGCATACTGTTTACATATCACCAGTATATCGTCGAGGCAGGCAGTGAATGGTGAACCAAATGCTGCCTAGTGTACGAGTAGTATACGTTTGAACCAAAAATAATGATAAAATACTTTGATGAAGAGTATATCGTCGAGGCAGGCAGCAAATGGCAAACCAAATGCTGCCTTAGTGCCGGTATTTGAAAAAAGGGCGGCACAAGTACACGTACGTGTACTGGCAGTATATCATCCTCCTGCGCTGATAGCGCTGACAAGGAACGAAAGCTGCTCACATATGGTGGCATTTGCATATTTGGACATCGTTGATAAAGAAGAGAAGTTTCTCACATATGGCGGCGGCGTCGAGCGCCCTGGACAGCGCATCCCTGACGTTCTTGGTGCAATCATCCACCACATCAGCGACCGCCTCCGGGAGCGCGCCCAGGTTGAAGTAGACCTGCAGCACCGTGCCGACCTCGGCTTGGTTCTGCGCGTTGTTATTAACAGGAAAACCGACGCGTCATAACGAGTACAGTTGTCAAGATGAAAATATGCAGTGCTGTGCTGACCTACCCTTGCTTCCGTGAGATGTTGCGAGCCGTTGAGAAATAGGGAAAAAGTGTGTTGGCAACTGCCCTTGTCAAGCCGATGGTAAAAGAGAATATGCAGCACCGTGCCAACCCACGCTTGGCTCTGCGTGTGGCTGTAGATTGGAAAAAAGCATCGTGAAAAGTACAGTTGTCACGCCATTGATGAAGAAAACATGCAGGACCACGCGAATCTCCGCTTGGTTCAAAGGGTAGGATGCAGAAAAGCGGATGGAGTTGTCAACAAGTATACTTGCTAAGCTGACGCCGAAAAATGTAAACCGAAATCTAGGCTGTACGGTGCAAGAGGCATCCGATATACCCTGATATACCCTGCATGCACTAACTGTGGTATATGACTGGCCACAAGGCCTGAAGCGCCCTCACAGGGTATGACATGACGAAGACGGTCATTGCCTCCCCCACCCCTCCCACTCTTTTTTCTCCTGGCATTTTCAGGCCCCCTTTTCAGCACAGGTTTGCAACGGGCTCCCCCTAGGATCTGCCCCCGATGGAGTCCTCTTGGCGCTAACGGTGATCGCGACACTACATACATGCCACAAAATGGGTCATTGCCACCCTGTCCCCACGCTTGCACCCATGTGTCAGCCCACTCTTGTCCCCTATTCCCCCTTCCCTTTCTCCTTTCCCTTTTCCCTCCCCTTTCCCTTTTTCCGTCCCTCTCCCTCCCCCCCCCCCTTCCCCCGTCACCAGCGCCCGCATGCCCCCATCACTTTTCTACGACATATATTGCTATAGTGTCATGATATCCCCCCCTTCACCCCTCACCAGCGCCCGCACGCCCCCATCACTTTTCTACGACATATATTGCTATAGTGTCATGATATTCCCCCCCTTCACCCCTCACCAGCGACTGCATGCCCGTGCGCAGCAGCGCGTCTGCCTGTTCCCGGATCTGTTCGCCGGCCTCCTCGATCCACGGCACCTCGCGGTCCACCACGTCCACACCGCTCAGGTCCGCTTCCCGCCGTATGAGCTCTGGGAGTTTGAAAAAAGGAGAAAGAAAAATGATATTAGTACCGGCGCAGAGTGAGCGGAGGTCCGTGAAAAATCATTTACAAGATTTCGGAAAAAAGGAAAAATGAAAATAATACCGGCGCACAGTGAGCGGAGGTCAGTCACCCGCCATTTGAGCTCTGGCAAGTGGGGGAAGGTGATTAGCGTCGCGAGGGAAGGTCAGACAACCTGCCAGAATAAAGAGGACTGGACCCAAGCACAGGGCTGTAATCAGCGCCTCACGGCGGATGAGCTCGGGAAAGGAGAAAAGAAGGAGAGAATAACAAAAAAGAATAAAACAAGGAATACAGGGAATACGCACACAGCGACAGGAGTCAAAGTAATTTATACGTGCGCGCATTGATACATGCGCGAGCTACAGGGGCTGGCTTGCGATAGTGTTGGGCTCTGGCAGTGGAGGGAAGGGATGAGGAATGAGAGGAATGAGGGATGAGGGATGAGGGATGAGGGATGAGGGATGAGGGATGGGGGATGAGGGATGAGGGATGAGGGATGAGGAATGGGGGATGAGGGATGAGGGATGAGGGATGAGGAATGGGGGATGAGGGATGAGGGATGGGGGATGAGGGATGAGGGATGAGGGATGAGGAATGGGGGATGAGGGATGAGGAATGGGGGATGAGGGATGAGGGATGGGGGATGAGGGATGAGGGATGAGGGATGAGGGATGGGGGATGAGGGATGAGGGATGAGGGATGAGGGATGAGGGATGAGGGATGAGGGATGAGGGATGAGGGATGAGGAATGGGGGATGAGGGATGAGGGATGGGGGATGAGGGATGAGGGATGAGGGATGAGGGATGGGGGATGAGGGATGAGGGATGAGGGATGGGGGATGAGGGATGAGGGATGAGGGATGAGGGATGGGGGATGAGGGATGAGGGATGAGGGATGAGGAATGGGGGATGAGGGATGAGGGATGGGGGATGAGGGATGAGGGATGAGGGGTGAGGGATGAGGGATGAGGGATGAGGGATGAGGGATGAGGGATGAGGGATGAGGGATGAGGGATGAGGGATGAGGGATGAGGGGATGAGGGATGAGGGATGAGGGATGAGGGATGAGGGATGAGGGATGAGGGATGAGGGATGAGGGATGAGGGATGAGGGATGAGGGATGAGGGATGAGGGATGAGGGATGAGGGATGAGGGATGGGGGATGAGGGATGAGGGATGAGGGATGAGGGATGAGGGATGAGGGATGAGGGATGAGGGATGAGGGATGAGGGATGAGGGATGAGGGATGAGGGATGAGGGATGAGGGATGAGGGATGAGGGATGAGGGATGAGGGATGAGGGATGAGGGATGAGGGATGAGGGATGAGGGATGAGGGATGAGGGATGAGGGATGAGGGATGAGGGATGAGGGATGAGGGATGAGGGATGAGGGATGAGGGATGAGGGATGAGGGATGAGGGATGAGGGATGAGGGATGAGGGATGAGGGATGAGGGATGAGGGATGAGGGATGAGGGATGAGGGATGAGGGATGAGGGATGAGGGATGAGGGATGAGGGATGAGGGATGAGGGATGAGGGATGAGGGATGAGGGATGAGGGATGAGGGATGAGGGATGAGGGATGAGGGATGAGGGATGAGGGATGAGGGATGAGGGATGAGGGATGAGGGATGAGGGATGAGGGATGAGGGATGAGGGATGAGGGATGAGGGATGAGGGATGAGGGATGAGGGATGAGGAATGAAGGTCATGCACGCAGCGGAGGGGAGGTCACACCCACTTAGGCCGCAAAACTGGACCCAGCCATATCAAGGAGACAACGAGCGCATATGGCTATGACAGCGCCTCCCGCTGAATTAGCTCTGAAAGTCCCACCCGCCCCCCAGAGAAGAGAAAAGAGAAAGGAATGAAGGCACAGAGCTGTCGCAATACACACGGAACGCGCAATATATAAATTGATAGACTGCCTCTCGGATATATACTAGTAGAAGAATACGAGGCACGCACCGATCTCCGTGTAGAGCTGTTGCACTGTCAAGACCACACTATATATACCACACGATCACTGCTTTGAATAAGGTGCTATGAGTATACACTGCCAGGATTTCGCAGCACGCACCGATCTCCGTGTAGAGCTGCGCGGCCTTGGCCAAGTCGCCCCCCCCCTTGCCCGTCCCATGCAGCTGCTCCCTCAGCTTGGCCGCCTGCTTAAGCAAACGGATCACGCGGCGGAGAAGCTCCACGGTCGCCAGAAGTGACGAGATCTGTTTCGTGCGCAGACGCGCCTGCGCGTAGGGCTCTGACAGCTCCGCGCGAACGCTGGATTTGTGAGTGGGGTTTGAAATATGAGGAGAATTGATATTGTTTATGTTGGGGGGCGGTGGGGAGAATACAGAATTTTTTTTGGGGGGGGGGCGGAGGGTTAAAGGGGTTTGGGTGGTGGAATTTGGGTTTGGGAAAGGGCTGAGATGTTGGAGAGTTGAGATATGAGGTGGGGGGATGGGGGGGAAGGAAGAAGAAATTTGGGTTTGCAGGAGGAGGGCAGGAGGGGGGTTTAAGCAGGGTCGGAGGGCGAGGCATTGAACAGGTACACACAGCAGAAGCAACCAAGGGTCAGACCAACAAGTGCACCAATTTACTATTGCAAATTGTTAGATGATTAGATCATTATCAGATTATTAGACAAGTATTATATTATTACATTATTAGACTATTGCTGTCATTGTCACGGGTTTACAACAAGGGCCGAACCCGCCGCAGCAGCCTCTCTCATACCACTTCACACACAAACCCACGATGAACAAACAAAATGATCCGTCAGAATCAGCCACAAAAAAGGGTGGTTGTCAACCAAAGCTATGTGATGGCCTGAAAGGATACAAGGGGGGGAGACAAGGAGGCATAAGTATACCAATCCACTCGTGGCAAGAGTGGACCCATTGGGTACATCCGTCCCTCTTCGTGGCGCACGGAAAACAATGGGTGTAAGCGTGTGTCGTGACCTACCACACGCGGAATGCTGCTGCTGCCAGGGTGCAGAGACACACACATGCTTCCAGTGGACCTCTCAGCACACCCCACCAGATGGGCCAGAGAGGCGGCGATGCCGTCTGCCACACACGCCACAATGAGTTATGTGGGCTGCTACCTCTCTTGAAGTAGCAGCAGCATAATACCAGTCTGGTTCTTAACATTGCATAGCACTGGACACACAACACGAGCGCGCCACCCACCGCT
>RPFO01002176.1:70000-177500 GCA_009746045.1 Mesostigma viride
GGTTCCGTGACACTACAGGAACAGGTTGAGACAATCGGTCTTGTGGCGGACATTGGCTTAGCGGGTGTATCTGCGCACAGACACCGAAAGACAAGGACAACGGCTTCCTACCTCCCAAAAGACCCGGAAGACCTACCATCGCTTTTCAAAGATTCCAGACAGCTCCTCGGCGAAGGAGGCCTTTTCTCATTATCATGGGCGTGCCCGCCTGTCGTCATCTCGAACCTGACAAGCAAAACCCGGGGCTTGTTCACTACATTACATAGATAATATGTCGTAGCAACCGCGTATCCTAAGGACTTTTAGAGGTTTGACATTAGAAGGTTGGCCTCGTGCTATTTTCTGGACATAACCTCCATATCCTTTGCACAACGTTACTTGCAGCAACTCTTGCAGCGTACCACCAGGCTGGCCAATGTCCATATTATTGTTATGCGGTCAGGCTTATTCCAAGTTCGTTGCCGACAGCATTAGTTTTTCTGGCTTTGCACTTTGCAGCGCCAGTGCGCCACTCTGGAGCAGTGCGCGGTGCGCCACGCGGCACGCGATCACGTGCCCGTGCTTAGTACCGGGGTCGACAGCAGAAAAGATACTGGACCACCGACGAGGCACGTAGGACTGTTTTAGGGTCCGCACGTCGAATCCCAGTCCTGATATAGGACTCTATTGAGCGTAAATATGTGATGAATACCGCCGATTATTGTAATAATATGTCAATTGGTGACGCGTTCAGTTTACCTGGGGATCCCAAGTTTACTGAATCTTCGCGGGCAATATCAAACAGCGCAGGCCAGAAATATGGTCGTGCTGAAGATCACTGACTGTGTTCTTCGATGAACTGGTGTCCATGAACGCGCGTGACCAAGCGAACCGCCGATCGTTGTCTCGCTAGTATTTCACCAATTGTCACGTCATTGGTAATCCAGTCTTAGCCCCCCCGCATCTTGCTTGTAGCGCCTCCGAGTTCCTGGTGAAATTGCTTCCGATCCCGGGTTCTCTTCGCAAGGCAAGCTAAACGCGATGGCGGCGCCCATCCCAATTCCACGTCGGGATTTGTACATTGACGGGAAGTGGACTCCCGTAGCGTCGGGGGAGCGCCTTCCTGTCATTAATCCGGCAAATGAAGAGACAGTCGGTTAGTTTGCTTTACATGATCTAATTAATGCTCCTATACATGCTCGCATTCCGCATGACATGGACTCACTCTAGGCGCCCCCCTGAGGCGTGCGTCGTATCAGTTTAATAAGTGTCTCTGCATTGCTGTTACTTGGCTAAATTGCAGGCTCTATACCGTCTGCTTCTGCAGACGACGTGGACAAGGCGGTCCTGGCCGCCAGGGCAGCTTTTGACCGCGATGGCGGCAAGCGCTGGAGCCGCGCCAGCGGGGCCCACCGGGCAAATATCCTCTTAGCCATTGCGCAATTGATAAAGCAGCGCAAGACCGAGCTGGCCAATTGGGAGGCTCAGGACAGCGGCAAGCCATTGCCAGAAACCGAATGGGACATGGTGCGCTATCTGCCCTATATATGTATGTATATGATGCGCTATCTGCCTAGATTAATTATTTTATTTTTATCTGCCTAGATATCCCTTGTTTTTTAAGGTCCAACCAGAGTGCCGAGCAAGCTGCCTGGTGTGCTGGAACGCAATCAATCTAGGCTAGTAGAACCATTTTCCTTGCCACCACTTTATTTCCCCTTTCCGCCAAACCCGGGGTTGCTCTTGTCCTTTGATTCCGGCCACCTTGGCAGGCAATTTGCCTTATTTTCAGAACCTATCAGGCTCGCCAGCCTGCGGGCGGCAGTGAGAGAAGCTAGTGAGAGCGAGTGAGAGGGCGCCCTCCCTCCTTCTCGCTGTGTATAGGGGTACATTTATTGGTACCCACGTGACGCAGTCGCGTGCTTGAATCTAATTACGCAAGCTCGCCACTACGTGCCCCTAGCAAAGCATGTCGATGTGTCGTGTGCCAGCGCTAGCTGCGGACTTCCCTGGCTCGGTGGTGCTGGATCTCTGGCCGTGCCCTGGAAGTACCGCTAAATGCTACTGGTGCGTTGAGTTCTACCGATTACCTCTGACCTGCGATCTATCAATACTGAGACACGGAGTGGATGCTCGTGGCTGCACCGCTCTAGAAATAAACAGCCGACGCTTTTGCCGCCAAGTACAAGCAAATAAGAAAGGCTCAAATAAAAGGCCCTTGTAAGTTGTAGGTGCACTGCCTTCCACGGATTGGACTGCCGTGCTGCATCGGCAATAGTCACTAGAGCTGCGTAGCCACCCTGTACCCCAGCTGCCGTCCTGTACTTGCTATGTGCCCAAGTCTCCCTGCCGCGGCCCCGTCTCTATGTGACACAAGGTGCTGTCCTTAATGGGAGGATTTTGTCCTCGATTGAGGATGCTTGAGTTTGGGGCTCTAAAGGTTTTGCGAGGGCGAGAGTCCGACACTCCACGGATTCAGGGGGGCAGATCCCTTGGCTCTATCCTTAGCCAAAAGGCCTCTGTGGCATGTCAGCTTGGCATGCCGAGCAGGCCACGTATGATGGGAAATATCCTTCCATACTTTGCTAGTATTCCCTTTGATGGGACGGCACCTTTTCCTTTCATGGGACGGCAGAATGAATCAAAGGGAAATTAAAGATATCATTGCGGATTAGTGAGGACTGACCGTGGAGTCTTGCTGCCCCAATTTCCCACAACTATCGCACCGGACTATAGGTAATGTCATAAGGAGAGGTTGACATGCCTTTCGCCCAGCTGGAGTGTCTATACTACTACTGCTTATACCTGGATCCGTTACCCCCACGGCACGCCTGTTCCTGTTGTCGTGTTGTAGACCATCGACTCTGGACGGCGTGGCCGGCTGCTGTGACTACTAGCTGCTGCTTCTCGTTCGATCCCCGGATCCTGTTTTCCTCGAATACTCCTTTTTCAGTTATTAGATTCCATCTGATAGCTCCTTTTTTCCTCTGATCCAGTTTTCCTCTTATTCAGTTTTCCTTATTGCCCGATTGTCTGCTGCTCTGCCCCCCCCCGCCCGCCCCCCAGGATGACGTGGCGGGCTGCTTTGAGTACTACGCGGGCCTCGCGGAGAAGCTGGACGGCGCGCAGGACGCGCCGCTGGAGCTGCCCATGGACGCGTTCAAGTGCCACATCCGCAAGGAGCCGGTGGGAGTCGTCGCGCTCATCACGCCGTGGTGGGTGCGGCTCTACGGACACTCGCGAATGGTTGCGTAGCTTCAGTTGCTTGAGTTCACTATGTTCGCTGCATGCGCGTGAGTACACTATATTCGCTGCGTGCGCGTGAGTAAACTATATTGGCTGCGTGCGCGTGAGTACACTATAGCCGTGGTCACCCAGCGGGGACACGAGACCAATTAATTAACACTACAGCCGTTTGTAGTACAGCCATAATTGCGGCATGACCTGCACTAGTGTGGTAGCCACGCGCGCAGGGAGTGGGTGGTGGGTGGTCGTGTGCTCATCACGCCGCGCCAGGTAGCATCGCGGCGCCCCTCGCTAGCTGCAATGCCAAATGCAAATGTCAAGCAACCGCTTTTTTCACGGGACACCGCCCAAATAGGTCAGTATCGATACGTCTGCATTGTGCTGTGCCACGGGCCTGCCTTGGTAGTTTTGCTCAGCACTGTGTGCTCAGTAGTTTGAGCACACAAAACCGGTAGGTGGCCGTGCCAGCATCATTGCAACACTAGGGGGCGAACGCCACAGTCTGGATACGTCTGCGTTGTGCTGTACCACGGCCCTGCCTAGTACTTGAGCTAATCGTGCGATGTGTGTGTCTTCCATGGTCGCCCATGCGCAGGAACTACCCCCTGCTGATGGCCACGTGGAAAGTAGCCCCCGCGCTCGCGGCCGGTTGCTGCGCGGTGCTCAAGCCGTCCGAACTGGCGTCCGTGTAAGTGGGCGCGGTGACCCCACCCCATACCCTCGGTGCAGATGCCAGCATGCTGCCATGCTGCCATGCTGCCATAGGTACCATATTGCCCTATACCAGCACATGCGGACAGCTGGCGCCCATGTGAGTGAGCGCGCCATGCGGTTGTCAGTGCGCACGATTGTCAGCTGCTACGGGTGTTGTGTGGCAGCCGATGCCAGGAGCTGGCGTCCGTGTGAGTGGCATGTGACCGGCTTGCTTGTGCTGGCAAACCGCTCGTTTGTTACTACTGGCAAATCACCCGCTTGCTTGTGCTGGCAAACCACCCGTTTGTTTGTTCCTACTGGCAAATCACCCGCTTGCTCGTGCTGGCAAACCACCCGTTTGTTTGTTTCTACTGGCAAATCACACCTGCTCGGCGTTTGTTGGTTTCTACTGGCAAGTTACCCATTTTCTTTTCCTTGCGTGGCCCGTTTATCCCCGATCATCCCTACTGGTAACCGCAGGACCTGTTTGGAACTGGGCGCCATTTGCACCAAGGCGGGGCTACCCCCAGGGGTGCTCAACGTGGTCACGGGTCTGGGTTACTCGGCGGGGGCTGCGCTCACGCAGCACAAGGGCGTCGACAAGGTGAGGGCTCGAGTGACAAGGTTGGGGCGCCGGCAAGGTAGGCGCGGTTGCCAGCACGGCGGCAAGTAACCGCTTGCGGGGGGTTCCAGGTGATCTTCAATGAGGAAACCAGAGTACAGATCCTACAGATCGTGTATGAATCGCGGAGGTGATCATATCGGCTTGCGGGGTGCTCCTCGTGACCGTATTTGAACCGCACGTGTTTACTGACGCGTGTGTTTACTGACGCCGCGCCAGGTCCCTCTCTTGTCCGCGACGGGACGTGGCTCCCTCCCCTGCCCCTGATGGATTCGCTTCCCCAGATGGCCTTCACGGGGACTAGCACACACGTACTGATGCAAGTAATGGATCTCCTCTCCTTTCCCCCTTGGCTGCTGTGCTGCCGCTCCCTCAGATCGCGTTTACGGGGAGCGTCGCCACCGGCCGCGCCGTCATGATGGCGGCCGCTGCCGATGTCAGGGTAGGCATGGGTGCGCTTTTCCTGGACTACTGGGATATGCTCTTTTGTCATCTGTTATCGTGCTACTGCAGTGTGTTTTTTGTTCTGCAGATGCGAACGTAGGGCTGGGGTAGTCTGTTGTACTAGTTATAGTAGCACTCGTTTGCTCTTACGATACAATGATATTATACAGGCTTCGGCACCTGCGCGCCTCATACGCTGGCGCGCATCAGTAACTTTCCAACACATACGTTCCATGCATACACTTGGGATGGGGGGTTATGAGGTGTCAGTTATCGGGTCAGTTATTGGGCTACAGGAACAGCTACGGGGATGCTTTGGGCTCCCACAGCAATCTCGTTGGATCCTTGGACGGTGCGGCCTCGTCGGGTTCTTTCTAGACCTCCAACCCTTCATTCGAAACCCGAAATCTCTTTGGGATTGCGTCGGGTTCTTTCTAGACCTCCAACCCTTCATTCGAAACCCGAAATCTCGTTGGGATTGTGCGGGTTCTTTCTAGACCTCCAACCCTTCATTCGAAACCCGAAATCTTGTTGGGATTGCGTCGGGTTCTTTCAGATAACCGATCGCCGCATGTTGAGCTGTCTCACCGCTGGTGACAGCTGGGCCGAGTGGGGATCGTGTGATACTGCTATGTTCTCATAGAGAGGGCTCGCTCAGTGCAAGGACGACTGGTGCATGGCTTGCGCGACCATTCCCATGGCAGCGTCTCTATTGCCATGACAGCAGAGGCATGTCTCATCTATCATATGCCCTTACATGGCACGTACATAGGATAGCTCCATACCCTGTCTCACTGTTTGGCATTCCGTGTCTATGCTCTGCGTGTGCGAGGGCGGGGGCGGGGGCGGGGGCGTGTGGGCGTGTGGGCGTGTGTGCTACCGTCTGTCACGGGTGCCCGGCCACACCACACAGGGCTGCTCCCTGGAACTGGGCGGGAAGAGTCCTCTGGTCATCTTCGATGACGCCGACGTTGATAAAGGTGCGGCGGTGGCACCTGTGGGATGGCCCGCCGCATCATGAATACGGTATAATTAATAATGGTCCTATCTTGGTGGATAGAAAGCCAGCCACAAACCAATTCGGCAAGGACCACAACCATGCAGTATTTGAAAATCGAAGCAGTCCATCCCCTTTGGGCTCTTTCCCCCCCACCCCCCCACCCCTCCCCCTCCTGCTGCTGCCGCCCTCTTCAGGCTTTTCCTGGTTGCGTTCCTGGCAGTCTGTGCGCATGCGTAGCGTTGCCCGTCCAGCCCCTAGCTTCCATGACGAGCGACCGGGCAGGCTACGCATACAATGACGTCCAAGCAAGGCAATCAGCTCCTTGTTGCCGGCGACTGCATGTCCACACGCGGTGCATGACACCGAACCTTAAGCCTGACCTAGCACCCCTTCCCCCCCCCCTCCCTTTCCCGTCTCAGAGCAAGCAAGCTGCATCTGCATCCAGTGACATCCCTTAGCTTGTCTGATAGCAGATACGGCTTTGCTTCATCATCCTGCTAGCAACCGTCCCCATGCCGCGTCGTTCACACTTTGTGGTAGCCACTCTGACCCCTATCGAGGGGTGCTTGATTGCAAGCTGGACGTATGTTGTGTGGCAACCTGCTGCACCAGTCCCATTTTCATCTTCAATAAGTGAGAGGTCGATTTGGGCTTTGAAACTTTCTTGTCTTGTAGACGGTGTTTGCCTCTTATAGCTGGCATTCTTCTTCTCCCCCGAAGCCTTTGTTAATTCTTTCTTTCCCCCCCCCCAGGACTCGTCCGCTAGCTACTTTGTGAGTTCCCCATCTACTCCTGCTCCCTGTCCTGCTGCTGGTCCGTGCTCATGAACCCTACTCCCCTTTCTTGACTCGTTGCCCCTACCACGCAGCGGTTGAGTGGGCCATGTTTGGCGCGTTCTGGACCAACGGGCAAATCTGCAGCGCGACGTCGCGCCTGCTGCTGCAGGTATGCTACCTTGCCTCATAACCGTCACGGTACTATATTACTGGTTCAAGGTAGCGTACTGTTGACCAGGCAAGGTGCTATGTCTGTTGTCATACTACTAGGCTTCTTAGCGTAGGAATGGCTGAACGGAAACGTCCCCGGTCAATGCCTCATCCTTCGTTCCTTTCAAACGCTCTGATGCTTTCCATGCAATTTTTGCTCGCATGGACCCCATCGGGGATGGGGTTGAGAGTCCTCCTTTGTTTCTGCTAAAGATCACCAATTAATCGCACAACATCTCTTTCACACTCCTTTTCTGCTCCTTTTCTCCTCCTTTCCTTCGCCTTCCGTGTCTTGTTGTCTTCTCCTTCCGACTCTTTCCCTGCTCCTTTCCTCCCTGTTGCTTCTCCGCTTACGCTGGCGGCCCCTTACACCTTTCCTATTTTGCTGCAACTTCTATAGCATTCCTCCTCCTTTCGTTTGCCTTTTCTCCTTCTTTCCTGCTCCTTTCTGTCTTGCCTAAATGAAATTCGCTTCGCCGGTCATGATGGTGGCACGCCCCAGGACGGCATCGCGCCCAAGTTCCTAGCGCGCCTCAAAGAGGAGGCCGAGCGGGTGCTGGTGGGGGACCCGCTTGCCGCCGGCACAAAGATGGGCCCCGTGGTCAGCGCGACGCAGGTGGGCGGCACTCGACACGCATCTCTAGTTACTTCTGATTTCATCCCCGTTAGTGGTTTGCTCATACCCATTGTTGCTGATACCCATTTTCGGGTTTGCCCATAATTACGCCTGCGTCCTCTACCTCAATGCCATTTCTTTTGGCCATGCGTGGGTGTATGGCTTCGCACGGCAAGCACCAATGGGTTACGGTGACCAATACAGCGTCGCAGTGACCAACAAGTAGCACTCCATGGCTTCACATGGCAATCGCTCTTTATTGCTTTGCTTTACCACATTATCTTAGGAGATTGTAGTTACCTTGATTTATCTAGGCCTCGCGAAGGCCAGCCCTCGTCACTTCTCGCGCCCCGCAGCATTTGTCGGCGTTCGTGGCGTTCGGTCATGGGGTCTGAAGATGTCATAGCCCGTGTCCCCATGACAGGTGTTAGCACTCTCTTTGTGTATGCATGCATAAACGATTATGCAGCAGTAACGACCATGCACCAAGTGTAATGCTGCCATCTCCATGCTGCGGCACACACACATGTGCTATCTTATTACATCAGCGCTACGCTGATGCTGCTTGCGTGATCTGCGTCAAGGGTTTCAGAGAAGCAATGCGGCTGGAAAAGCCTAGGAGCGCTTTGCTTCTCCCCCATTCCTTTTCCAGCTAGCGAGATGGCTGTTTTCCTGTGCCATTTGGGTCACAAACCTTGATGGCCGCCTTGCACTATGAGGATGTGCCAGCTGCTGTCAGCCCTATTGAACAAATAGGATGCTTGTCCCCTCTTTGTAAGCGCTACGGTCCAGCTATTGTTATTATTATCATAACCTCGTTATTATTATCATAACCTCGTTATTATTATCATAACCTCGTTATTATTATCATAACCTCGTTCATCCACGGCGTTCCATGGATGCTGGCAGAGGACACTGTTTTGTTTTGTATTCAAGCTCTCAGGGCTTTGCCTCTGTCATGGAGTGGGGGTGGCCCAGCGTAGGGAGGGTGGCGCTTCCTTTGTGGGCACTCCACAGGTTGGGACTTGTGGGGTCGATGACCCACCCGCCACAGATACTGACCCCTGCTTTTCTGATGTTTTTTTCCTTATTACTCCCACCTGGCCCAGTCCTAGACCACCCTGCCACTCAGCCAAGTGAATAGCCTTGTCTGTAGCCTCCCCCACCAACCCCTGACATGGCCATGTGCCACCCACGTCCCATCCAGCCGCACTTTTCGAGCCTCGGCATGTACCCCCCCCCCTCCCCCCCAACAAAAAACTCATCTCCCGCGTCCTTCCGTGCCCAATCAATCCCCCACCATAGACCTTTACCACGCAACAACTGACACCATGACCACCTTGCCATGCACCCCCCCACACTCAACCCCCCACGGGCGGCCCTTGCCCCGCATCACTTGTAACCGTTGCATCGGAACACCCCTGCCTTTGCGTCCCAGTACGCAAAGGTGATGGGGTACATCGAGGGGGCGATCGAGGAAGGGGCCACTCTGCTCACCGGGGGCAAGCGGCCCGAGGTGCGTGCTCACTAGCCGCTGGGCACTTGCTGCGGCTGGGCAGTCACTCAGTATTTGGCACTTGGTATGTGCTTGGTGTGTGTAGGACAGTAGCTGCTTCAGAAGGGTCGAACACGCAATGGTTGACACGTTGTATGCATGGGGAACGCGCTCGGTGGGTGACATAGGGAAAGACCTTTGTATACATAGGGAACAAGCCATGGTTACATAGGGAACACCTTTGTATGAATAGGGAACAAGCAATGGTTACATAGGGAACACCTTTGTATGAATAGGGAACGCGCTCGGTGGTGGCGCAGGGAACAAGCCATGGTTGCATAGGGAACACCTCTTGTATACATAGGGAACACGCTCGGTGGGTGCACGAGCGCCCAGGCTTGAACACTTGGTACAGAGGTAAAGCACTCGGTACCGGGTAGTAAGGGTAAGGTCTTACCAAGGAGTTTTCCTATTTATTTATTTTTTTAGGGGGGGAGGATGGCGAGCTCATTTGTTAGAGGGCATGCAGCCAGTAGCACAGCCAGTTGGTATTTACTTTCGATGTCCGATCGATGGCAGTACTTGGGTTTCTTGTCGTTTGTTCTCGCAGTGGTCTTGTGTTTACCTTGGCGTTGCAGTGGCTTCGTTTGAGCGGCGTAAGGGGCGCGTAAAGCCAAGGGTTTCCAGCGCGTCTCTTTTGTTGCCCTTGGTCCTGAACTGAACTGAACTGAACTGAACTGAACTGAACTGAACTGAACTGAACTGAACTGAACTGAACTGAACTGAACTGAACTGAACTGACCTGAGCTGAGCTGAGCTGAGCTGAGCTGAGCTGACCTGAGCTGACCTGACCTGAGCTGAGCCGAGCCGAGCCGCGCGGAGCGGAGCCTAACCGAACCGAACTGAACTTGAAAATTAGTCTTGAAAATTATGTGTGTGGCTACGTTGACCCGAGTCCAAGCCAGGCTGCTCTCCATGGCAACTACGTTCCGGGTTTTAATGTTCCCTTATTGCTGCATGTCATGGCATCTCTGTTGCGACAGACCACGCCGCGCGGCTACTACGTGTGCCCGACCGTGTTCGTGGATGTCAAGCCACACATGCGCATATGGAAGGAGGAAATCTTCGGCCCGGTGCTGGCGGTCGCAACCTTCCGGACAGAGGAGGAGGCGATTGCGGTCGCCAACGATTCTGAGTAAGCCGGAAGCTGGGAAGCAAGCAGAGATGTTTAACTGTCGTGCCTTTTTACTATGCAGGTATTATGGAACTGGGTCGCTAGTGATTCAGGGTAAGCCGGACGCTGGGATGCAGACAGATCTGTTAAGTACTCTTGTTGTCCCTGGGTCTATAAGCACGACTTGTAATGGAACTGGCCACAACCGATTCATAGTGAGCCGCCTGCTTGGATGTGTTTTGGTGGACAAGCTGGGCATGTTTTGATGGAATTGGGGCTGTGAAGGGGAGGGATGGAGTCCTTACTGTTTTTGGTTCTGTGTTCTATGTGGGATGTGCTTGGCTGTAGGCTGCATCCATGCGTTTTTCCTTTTCCAAGTGGGAATTCGCCAAGGCACGGAATGGAAATGACTTTGTGGATGTCTTGATTTATCTCATTTCTTTGGGTTGGTGATGGGCTGGTCTCGTTTAGGAGGGGAGGGATGTGGACAAGGCGTGAGCGAGGATCTGTTTCATGCCCATGCCTACCGCTTCCTTTGGACGAGGACGGCTGCTTTTTCCTTCCATTCCCCAGCCGTCATCCCAGAGCTCCGTGCCTGCTCCTACCCCTTCTTGCTTGCGAGACACACACCGTCCTCTTCTCATCGTTGCCTCACGCCTGTCATCGCACTCCATCGGACTCCCTCACCTCGCTGGCTTGCCCTCGTGGGTGACAATCTAGAAAGAAAAGCAAATTTTCCTTCTTCCTCTCATGCATGTGCCTCAATTCGTCATTGCTTTTCTCATTCATTCCATCATCCGTCCCCATTGCCCTGACCCTACCCAGCTTTGGGCTCGCGGGCGCCGTCATATCTGCGGACCCGGACCGGTGCAAGCGCGTGTCCGAGGTGAGGCCGCAGGGAACAACAGACTTAAGTGCAGTCGAGTTGATTAGGAGCCGTAAAGCACAGCCGGGTTTGGGGTCACGTTGCCCAATAATAATGCTCGTGTATGTAAATGATAATGCTCTTGTAAGTTGTACGTACTCTTGCGGGCACAAGATTGCCCTTGCAGATAACCAGCTACTTAAGCGACTATTCGCCCTGCCAATACCCATCTAGTGAAGCGACTCTTCGTCTTGCGGACAACCAGCCAGTTATGCTATTCTATTCGCCCCCTTTCCCATTTTAAATATGTCTTGTATAGCTGATGTGGTAGATCCATCGGTCGTTTTTAGGGTCAGCATCAAATCTGTGTAGGTACAACATATGATCGAATGTCGCTTATGCGAATAGGGTTGCCTTGCTGGGCAATAGGGTTGCCTTGCTGGGCAATAGGGTTGCCTTGCTGGGCAATAGGGTTGCCTTGCTGGGCAATAGAGTTGCCTTGCTGGGCAATAGAGTTGCCTTGCTGGGCAACAGGTGGACACGCCCATCTGCCTGCCCCCTAGCCTTCAGCCCACCTTTCAGAACTGCCCGCGTAATCTTGGCATTCTTTTTCCCCATTCTCTAACTGTTGTGCTATTTCTAATGGACTGCCTGGGTTTTTCCTTTCTCCCTCTTGCCCCTGGCCCCTTACCCCTCCCTGTCCCGGCGCGCAGGCGTTCCGCTGCGGCATCGTGTGGGTGAACTGCTCCCAGCCCTGCTTCTCCCAGGCACCCTGGGGCGGCATGAAGCGGAGCGGGTTCGGCAGGGACCTCGGGACATGGTGGGTTTCTGATAGGCACAGTGTATGATAATTGTGCTACTGATAGACTACTCATAGCCTACTTATAGACTACTACTAGACTACTACTAGACTACTACTAGACTAATCATAGACTACTCATAGACTACTAATAGACTACTAATAGACTACCGATAGTAAGTACTTGCGTGCTATATAAATAATACGCACATACTGGCATGCTGCGGCCACTGTCTGCTCTCATCTGGCCCCTTGTAGAGAAAAGGCTTATTCTGCAAAAGATCCGAAGTAGGTAACCCCGACGTTCTCTTGCAAGCAATGTCACCGGCAGACAAGTATAAAACTTTGTCCTGCATAGAGTGAGGCTTGCCACCGCCAAGATGGCTTGTCTCACGCGTGCACCTGCCGCTATGAAGTACCTTGTCATGACCATTGACTAAAGCGGAGGAACAATATTTTATTAGTAAGCGATTATTATTGTTACTTTTATCAAGTTTTTTAGGATGTGGCTGGGGCTACCTCCACATGGCGATCGGACCTGGTAGCGGTTGGCGGATGGAAAGGGGCAGGCTTCGGGTGGATGGCCAAAGGGTAAGGGGTCAGTGGCCGAATGGCAGTGGACGAGGAGTATACTTCTATTGTTTATGTTTGCTTGTCTCAGCAGCTATTATTTTCCCGTAGGGCAAACACCAGCCCTGCCGCCCATTATTGTTACAAGGGCGTTGAATCTTTCTCTTGATCTTTAAAACCGTTAATAAATGCATGATGGAATCTGCACCATGCTAGGCACCCCACTTCTGTCGTAGAAGTATCAAGGAGGCAACCACTTTGTTCCTTGTTTGCACAAGTCGGCCTTCATCCATTCTCCATTATGCCTCCATCGGGGAAGTTGCTTGTGTGCTATTCATCGCCTGGTCATTGCACGACCTGGTGTTGCGACGACCAGTTCTGTTCTCACTCACCCTCTGTTCCCCGTGTGCATTCGTGGCCCTTGCATCGCTGCCAATGGTGGGTGGACGCTCGCAGGGGCCTTGAGAACTACCTGTCGGTCAAGCAGGTGACTTCGTATGTGTCATCGGATCCCTGGGGGTGGTACATGAAGGCCAAGCTCTGATTCGAGTGCACGTGGCGTTGCAATCCCTGGGGTTGAGTGCTGACGGAGGCGCATGACTAGTTTCTGGTTTGTGCATCCTGGACAGCTGCGATGAAACTCTCTCAGCTGCCGGACTAGGCACATGCCATCAACCTGGCGTGTTACAAACGATGTAGGCCTTCCTCAGAGAGCAGCGACATGAGGATCATCTTCATGTCTAGGTCCTCCTCAGGGCAAAGGCATCAGGTGGATCTCATATTATCTTGAACAGCAGGCGAGATCGTGGTGCAGCAGCCCCATGATAGGGACCTGAAATATACTGGGCTGCTGAGTCCAAATAAATATAATATAGCTCCATGTCCAAATGAAAGTGCTTGCCTGGTAGCGTGGTAATTGGATTTGCCAAGTAAGTAAGTACTTGTGTGTCATGCGCATGGGCATGCCACGGACTGTGCTAATCTCATTAGAAAACTATTACATGAAAGTTACAAATATCGTCTGCATCATGCCCCACCCCTGCGGAAAATGCTGTAACGGAATGCGATACATACGAGAATGCTCATAATTTTTTACTCCGGCCATAAAATTTCATCGGATTGGTTGCATGAGACTCGTCTTTTAAAGACGAACACGCTGATTTAATTTTCTGCAGCTATCGTTCAATATTTCCGAAGATACCGACATGCCGCCGTGCCCAGCAAATATCGATCTTTTTTCAGCTCGATATGGCGGAATACGACTCATCCCAACAATCACAAGCGTCCGCGGCCCTGCCCCAACTAATTGCTGATAAATTAAGCCATGGCTTCCCCCCTCGCACGCTGTGCCGGATCGACGCCACTGTCAGCCGCTCCACTCCACCGCTCCACCGATCAGCGACCCTGCCATGCATGTATACCCGCGAGGAGGCCTTTTCTGCGGAGCTAGGAAGCTGCCGAGTTATTATTATTGCCTGGCAAATGGGTTTGCTGCACCAGCGACGGTGCTCGTGGAGCTGTGGGCACCCAGGTCATACCAATCCGGGTCGTCATGTCGACTGTCGTCCTCGCAGTCGGGGAGCCACTGAGCGATGCGGAGCAGTTGGGCAGACTCCGGCTTGTCAAGGAGCATGATGTCGTCGGCATAAATAAATTAGCTCAGCGAGTAAATTCTGCGTGTTATAGATGGCCCCCCTAGCTCCCTTCCCCCCGGGGCTCATTCTGAATCTCGAGGCCAGGGGCACGGCCAGCAATGCTAGCACTGAAAGCGGGCCGGCACGCGTGCTGGCAGCCCGCCAAGGCGCACAACATAATCCACTTAACAATAATAATGAACAGGTTCGATGACAGGACGCAGCCCTCGGCCATGCAGACGCCTGTGCGCATGCAGCTAGAGGACATTGCACCGATTGCGGGGTATTAGGCCGTGTTGAGTGCGCACCGAGGTGGTCGACCCCTGCATGATACAGCGTCGGAGTGGATCGGACAGCAATCAGACGGTGGGGACACGAGCTCGGGCGAGCACGGCCCAAAGAGCGTCCCACAGAACAGCCTGAGTCGAATGCCTTGATAAAGTCGACAGAGATTAATTTAGGCGGGATCCTCACCAGGTTGCAGGAGTGCGATCTCCTCTATTATGAGGTACGGCGCGTGACGAAGATGGCCATAAAGGTGTTGCGTCCTGGCCGGAAACCCCAGTTGGCTTTCCCCCATGCAGGAGATGGCCGGCCGGAGAGCAAAACGAAGGCGGTTAAGAGACCATGCACATGAACAACTTGAGCGCGGCGCTCTGGATGCAGACGACTCCTCGGTAGTTGGCGGGGTCATCAGGAGAGCCTTTGGTTTTGTAGAGCATCACCCGGAAGCTGTACGTGTTGCCATCCAGGGATAGCGGGCAGGGCATCAGCCAGCAGAAGCCGGTTGCAGACGTCAGCAGAAACTGCATGAGCCGGCCGCCAGTTTAACCACTGGTGCGGGGCTCAGCTGGTGGGGACCAACGGCAGCGTAGAAGCGAAGCTGGTGGGCGGCGACCGTGTGTAACTCGAGGCTCCGTGAACAGTGGCAGCTCCTCAGGGGCCAGCTGGCTCGATCAGGGTCGGCCAGGGTCGCCGTAAGAAGAGGCCGGGCCCGGCCGGGGGGAACGTGTACTTCCGACTAGGCGGCGGGCCGGTGGCGTGGGCGGGGCCGGCGGGACACCCGACGCCGGCGCCGGATGCATGGGCGGCTGCCAACGGGCCAAACGGCAGGGGGGGCTGGAGGGCACCAAGCAGCCGAGACGTACTCATGCAGTGCATGGGAGGATCGAGTTCCAAAGGTCCAGCTGCTGTTGCGGCGAACCGGAGAGCGTCCGGCGCGCGCTGCATGGCTGTGCGCCACCGGCGGGCAGTTGGGCGTGATGCAGGCCCAACTGCATCTGGGTTCCGGCCGGCCGGAACCCAGACCCCAATCATATACTTGCCGTGCTGGTCGTTAAGGTGGGCAAAGTACTCGCGGATGTGGAGGTCATCTAGTTCGGCAGGACCTTGCCTGCAGGCCGGATGGCCGAGTGGTATTCCGCCTTGAGGGAGGCGTAGCGGGCGGGGGCGCGGTTGTCACGCAGTGCTATAATTGCCTGGCCTGGATGATGCCGGGCAGGGAGCCCATGCAGGCTGGTGAGCCGGGGCGGGCGCCGGGGGGGCAGTACAGGGTCCCGGCTGCTGGCAGCTTGCCAGCGAGGTGCCGCGGAGGGCGGCGGCCAGCTAGGCCGGCGGCGGTCAGCTGGGTGTGGCAGCCCGCGGGAGGACCTTGGGCGCGTCGACGAACGCCTCCGCGGCGCGCTTATGGGCGAGCTAGCTTGTCGGGGAAGCCCTCCAAGCAAGGCTTTGTTAGATTTCTCAAGCAACTGTAGTTTCCGCAAAGATCAGGTGGGGCCACGTGTCTACAGGAGTGCGAGGGGAAGCGCAGGCGGATGCGGGCGGTTACAAGGCAGTGTGATCTGAATGCAACAGGGGGGTCAGACTCGTGTGATCGAGCCGGCAGCTAGTACAGATCCTGGGCCGTGGCGCTTGTGTACGTTACAACATGGTCAAGGCAGCTTTGCACAGCGCCGGTTGGCGAGATATGCGTTACCAAATCAGCATGACCATGTGCGAAGCGAGTACTGGCAGCCACTATATAAATCACAACACGGTGAAAGCAAATGAGCAAAAAGGCGTGTGCTGCCATATTGCGCATGGGAACCCGGAACCAGCTGGGGCGTGCTGAAACCCGCCGGTACTGGGTGGAAGCGTGGCGTTGGCGTCCAGGAGCAGCGCGGACGTTGGGGTGGAGTTCGCCAGGTTCTCCAGCTCAGCAAAGAAGGCGCGGCGATCTGGTTCAGGATTAATTAATTAATTAATTATCAACATCACTCCGTTGGGAGTAGATGTAGCACATAGCCCTGAGAAGGGGCATATGGCTTTTAATACATTCTACGCTACTTCATGCAAGGGTGGGAATGTAAGCTACCCCTGCTCTAGGTGCACCAGGGCACCTGCACCCTCATGGTCTATCACGCTATGCCCGGGTAAGGGGGGGAGCATGCCTGTGAGGGAGGAAGATCATCATGGCTATATACAAGAGCTAGGGCATGGCTTCTCGACAGAGAGCATCTCTCTGCATGGCATAGCATGGCTAAATTCAACATCCATGGGGGTCCCATTATAGACAAAGCATGGCTAAATGTTGAAGGCATCATCCATGGGGGCCATTATGGGCGCACATGCGCGTGGGCCACATGCTAGGCTAAGCCTTACTAATCTACACTACTGGTATATATATTCCTAGTCGGAGGTGCATGGCAGGAGGGGGCTGCCAGGGCTTGTGGTCAACGTGGATGACCGCCCCCCTCCAGTATACCGGCTTCCCCCTTGCGCTCTGCCGGAGCTGAAGGTAGGTCGGCCATAGCTCGCGTCGCCGTTGTTGCTGGGCCAGGGTCAAGTCGTCGTCCAGCGTGAAGCGAGTCTCCGAGAGCTTCTTGCGGCATTTAAGGAACGCCAGCTTGTCCGCCATGTACTTAAAGGTGAGGAGCACGGGTGCCGGGCCAGCCTTCCCCCGCGCGCGGGGGAGGCGGACAGCCGACATGTCCAGCTCACCAGTGAGTAACATGGGGGCAAGAATGGCGCGCTTAAATGCCTCAAGAAGGCTCGTGGAGGTCTCACCTACCTGCTGGTCGAAGTGCTTGACGATGACATTGTGGCTGCGCCGCGCGATGTCGGCTTCCTCGCGAAGGTCGAGGGCTTGTTGCTTGAGTTGTGCCGAGATGGTGGAGGTGGTGGAGGTGGTGTGCTGCTTAAGCAAGTCCGCCCAGGTGGAGGGAGCATCGCCGGCCGGGCCAGCAGGCGCCGGCTGGGCGGCGATGTCCTTCACCGCCTGGGCGGTGAGGCCGGCGGTGTCATGCAAGCTCTCAAGGGCGTTGGCGGTGGCTTGAAGGCGGTGGTCGAGGTCGAGGAGCTGGGCTTTGATGTCGGCAGTGGAGGCGGAAATGGCAGTGGAGGTGGAGGCGGCGGCGGTGGAAATGTGAGGAAGTTCAGCAGTCAGCGTGCCGCCGATTGCTGCTATGTCGGCAGCAAGGGGGGTCACGTGCTGCTGAAAGGCTTCCGTGAGGATGGAACGGAATGCGGGGGCGGAGATGGATGGAGCCCAGATCTCGCCGTCAGACTTCTGGAGAAGAGAGTTGAGGACGGCGTGTTGGAGTTGGGGGCGGGGACACCCGAACATCTGGCTGATGTTGTGCCATGCAGCGTCGGCCGTCGTCGACGAGGAGGCGTCCAGTGGCGTGGAGATGGAGGCACAGGTCGTAAAGCGAGGCGTAGTCCCCGAAGAAGATGTGATGCATAGCCTCACTCGGAGAAATGGTGGTCCAGTCGTTATCATCGACCTGGAAAGGTTGGGGCCGAAAGCGCGGTTCCGAGAAGCGTGTTTCCGCCCAGCGTGGCCCTCCAGTTTTGTCGGCGGGGCGGGCGCGTTTAGGGTCAGGCGATGCCGATGGCGAGGCATTGAGGCCGGGAGGTTGCCGGGCGACCACCAGTGCGCGACTAGTGTCACCGCTGCCTGCCGGATCTGGCGAAGCGGCAGCCTCAGCTGCCGCATTGTTGAAGGCGAGCGCATCCGCCAAACTGCGTTGCGTCGACGGGCGTTTGCTCGTCATATATTGCGTTTTAGATTCGGAAAATTATATCAGCATGTGCGTCTTAGAAAGACGAAGCGATAGTGATATTCACGACTAAATTCGGTGCTCAAACGTGAAAGTTATGAGCTCCGACAGCCATGGCTACCTCGTGGCTCGTGGCTCGTAGTAGGGATGTATGCGTATGGTTCAGGATGCATGGCCGGAATGCGGTGCGTAACCGATACCCACTGTCAGGGCGAAGGTCGAGTGAGGCCTTCCATGGAATGAAAAGTCGTGACAAGGAGGCGAGAGTTGACCAGCTTGGGCTCGCCCATGTGGCCCATGGCAAGCAGTGTGAGATCATACGCCGTATAATACGGTATAATACGGTATAATACGTAATACGCTGGCTTTTAGCGTATAATTTTTCATACGTAATACGTTTCAGCGCATAATGACGTATAATACCGTATAATACCGTATAATGCCGTGTTTTCCGCGTTTTTTTTACGTTTTGCGCGGCTAGGATGCCAGAACGACAGGGCAACGATTTGAAGCTACAGATTTCGTATCTCTACTAAGTACTGACCCGTCTGAACTTTCACAATTCGACGCGATCTTATTTTGACATTGTGGTGCACAGTGCGCGCACCGTGCGGAGGTGGCCATGGCGACGTGCGTTCCGTTAAAATATGGCTAATCCGGCGGGCGACAGGCGAAAAAATTAAGCCGATGGTTAAAAGTGATGTTCTATTATGATGTTTCATAGCAAGATCTGCACTATTTGCAAATTCGCTGCCTTTGTTGGTACAGATTTGCACGGGGGTCTCATCCAACGTCAATTTGGCCGCGATGAATAATCTAGCATGTGTGCCTGCGACGGTAGAACTCGACATTCGTGGGTTATTTTGATGCAGCAAGAGCCGTTTAGTAACGGACACCATGAAAATAACCTAAGCATCTTCGATCTGCGGCCATTTCCTGTCATTTCTAAAATGATTTCGTTCAGGCCTGCGCGATCCGCGGTTAATCCATCCATGGCTGGCTGGCTTTTCTTGCGCGCCTGGGTAGGAAATAATGCCGGCCGTGGTACGTTGATTTGCCGCATGTCACCGCCCAGTCTGTTTGCGCTCTTAATGAACCTGGCATGAAACTTTTTGCGCCGTTTCTGGGTTTTTCTTGCTATTTTGTTCTCCACTTGTTGCAGTTGTGCTATCAGATTTTCCGCAGCTTTCAATGGTTTTCCTTACGCTGCGTATGCCATGCTTCCTAAAGCTACCCAGAATTGATCGGGCAGTTATCTGGCTTTGCTACGCTTCCTGTATGGAGGTTTTCACACGGTAGACATTCTATATTGCGTAGTCAAGGACCCTAGCTGCCTGGGAGCGGCATCACCGTTGCAAGGAGCTGGCGAGCTCATAGACGCCTGTCATGCTCTTCAGCCTGCTGGAAAACAAGGTTGTTGTATGGAAGGTGAGAATATGTGAGTTACTTATCACATCCCCACCTGTTTAGCCTCCGTGGTCCCCAACGGGGACACGAGATTAATTAATATTAATTAATTAATTCAGTTAATTAATTAATTAATGCACACCACGAGTCACACACCTGTAGTCACATGCAGCTCAGTATATTCACATAGCATCGCACCATGCAAACATACTACATGCATTAATTGTATACTACTGTAGTATTTGCGTGCATGCACAGCCACATATATATATTAAAATATATAATTACTTGCATCAAAGTGAAGGCACCCAAGTAAACATAACCAATATAAAGCCACATATATACACATACACACAATTATGCATGCGCACGTTTACATTCTCAGTATTACATGCAATACATCGATCGTGTCCACAATATCCACCGTATAGAGTATAGCCGAGGGTAGGGCAACCTTGGATTATGTCCAAAACAGTGTTAAAAACATGTGGATTGATGGTGGGTGTCTTAAAATGTGTAAAATCAGAGTATTCTGAGTGTGTCCGTACGAAAACGTATAATACCGTATTATACCGTATTATACCGTATTATACATTATACTCCACCGTGACCGTATACCGCGTATAACGTACGATCTCACTCTGATGGCAAGCGGGGAGCAGAGGAGGCCAACGCCGCCGTTGCCAGCGCCATCCCCTCCACCATAATAAAACCGCCAGCTAGCCGTCAATGTCGTCAGCATCAGCTAGGCTGGTCGGTCCGCGGACCGAAGCTGTACGCCGTTGTTCTTGGACTCGATCCAGGATAGCGATGTTGTTGTCGATGCAGATTAAACCAATGAGGTTCCAGAGACGCGCGGTGTAAAACTGACAATCGTCACGGCGGAGGCAGTGACAGCAGTCAGCATCTGGCTGTAGCGTGCAAGAATTGAAGGTGGCGAGGACCATGGGGGCGCACGTTGACCAAAGAGGAGTATGAATTAATTAAAAGACATGTGCATTACTGCGTCACGCGAGCATAACTCTTCAGTGGGAGGGGAACATGGGATGGAATGGATGGTGTAAGCTATCTAGGTCCTAGTTACAGGGTTGTGGGCACCACGGCCCAAATCGCAATGAATGCCATACGCGGTCACACGCGGAGCCCCCACAGACTTGGGGGTGGTCTACTTCATCACTACTTGCCATCTTTCCTTGCATACCATCTGCCTCCATATTACAGACAAACCAGGAGGCTGCCCAGGTGTGACCCCGTCACGTCTAGTGTAGCACATGTCCAAAGAGGTATATACATGTCCAATTCATTAACCCGTGTTTTTTTAATTAGTAGAACGCGATATATCGCGTTGTAAGCTTTTTTTAGAACGCGTATAGCACCTATAAGGAAAAATTTTTTTCATGGTCATGTATATACTTTCCTGAAAGCCCATAAATCAAAGTTTTTTTTTTTAGCTACTCAGACCTACAACATGCTGATTCATTATAGAGAGATGCACTGGTTTGAATACAGGGGGGTCTGACCATGACCGCGATTTGTTGACCCTAGGCCACAAGTCATGTGCTTATTCACAAATGGTTCATGAAAAAAATCTGGCTTCTTGCACGAGCTATGGGCAACATATGCATGCTTTGTGGAACAAAACTCAGGCCCATTGGGCCATGCACTGGAGCTATTTTTCATTAGCATCACAAACACAACGCAGTACAACGCAGTGGGAAAAATGAGAGCCCTTCACAACATGCATGACGCAACGACACGAGCCCCATAAACGGGGCCATAGTGGGCTTGGAGGGCCAAAACGTTGAAAATAGGTGTTGTATAAGTTATACAG
Source organism: Mesostigma viride (assembly GCA_009746045.1). Classification (NCBI taxonomy): domain Eukaryota; kingdom Viridiplantae; phylum Streptophyta; class Mesostigmatophyceae; order Mesostigmatales; family Mesostigmataceae; genus Mesostigma; species Mesostigma viride. Next base: position 91,402 of record RPFO01002176.1, read on the forward strand.
CATCAAACATGCATCAAACATCATGACTGGATGACCTAATATGACTGAATCAGGCAGCCATAGCCAAAGCATCACCCACGAGTCTCACAACGTGTTGAGCACATGCCTCGTGGGAACGGAGGTGCTGGGTTTTCATTCCATAACGCGTGCAATACTGAAAGAAAGAGGCACGTGTAATGCAAGGCTTGGATAGGTTGAGTGATCCATGAGCTTACATGCAGCCAAAGATGACGCTGGAATGCATGCTAGCAAATGGTGGCAAGATGCTAACAACACATGATTATACACCATGATTATGGGCACCTAGCTGATCTCCTTGCACAATCAACGCAGTATAAACCATCAACATCCAATCCTCACAATATATGCGCGGCTTGACGATCGTATACAGCACCTTAATACTGCACAAGTGCAACCTGCTATGGCTGACATGCAAGCAACGTCGAGTAGGATGGCGGTCTTAGAGAGGCTGGGCAGAGGTCGGTAGAAATAATTCCCCGATCCCCTCCAGAGGTCGGTAGGAAACTGGCAGAAACTAGGTAGAAACACGATATACTTACGCCTGCAAGCACTATTGAGCCGGTGGCAGAGGCCATTTCCAGGAAAATGCAGCATACCGTAGCAATAGCCACGGTCACGCCTTACGCTATTTGCAGGCATCATCATGCCCGGAGCTACCCAATAAAAGTCTGCACAAATCTCTGTTTAGCCGAGAGTCCGGGCGTTCGGAATGAATAAACATGTGTTAAGAATTCGAAACACCACGGAAATACCAAGCATGGTGCCGCAGCATGCAGACCCGAGTAAGTAAGTAATTAAGTAAGTAAGTACTTGCGTGTCATGCGCAAAGGCATGCCACGGAGTACTATGCTAATCTCATTAGAAAAATAATTACACAAAAGTTTAAACAAATATCGTCTGCATCATCCCCCAACCGTTAAGCACTAGATGGGGATGTAATCCTCATCCGAGCTGTCCTCTACTGTAATGGCAGAGGAGGCGGTAGTGTAGCGGCTATCCTCAGGACCAATAACCTCCACCTGCGGACTTCTACCCTGGCTAGCAACGGGCCGCGGGGCCCGTGGGGAGAAAACAGGAGCATACCCCTCGGGAAGGTGCTTATCGCAGATGGCAGCCCATTTCTCCTTGTCAATCATGCGGGCGCGGAGTACGGATAGTCCCAGAAGCCCTGCATCTTCAAGCAGTTGTGTCAGTGACATAGGTCCGGGTCGCGCCACGCCGGGCACCGGCGCGCGCAAGTTTGCCAGTGGCTTGCGATGGGACAAGGGGACCCTGCCATAGGAGGAGGTGTCTACCTGCTTGGCCCGTCTTAAGCCCCCCGGCGGGGCCCACTGTCCGCCCACATCGGTATTCACCTGGTCTGTGCGGGCAAGATGGCCGGCAAAGAGGAGGCGGCGGTGTCGGATGGTATGTATGGGTGACAAGAGGGAGCTCGCAGTAGAGCTCGGCCCGGGTGCGGCGTTCTTGGTAGCGGACGCCGAGGATATGACGCTAGCATTCGAGTGACGGTGCCGTCAAGCTGCTGGCTCAGCGCCTGGTCCACGCCTCGCAGCCATAAAGGAGGATGCTGAGGACAAGGGCCTTGAACAGAATGCGCTTGCGTCCCTCACTCATGCAGGTAGCGACAGGTCCAGAACCTGTCGAGGCGGCGGAGGGCCGCCCAGGCCTGGCCAATGCGGGTGTTGATGTCGTCGGCCGTGGAGGGAAGCCAGCTGCCAAGGAGCTTGAAGCGAGTCGCCGGGGGGACGGGGCTGCTGTCCAGCAAGAGGAGGGTGGGTGGGGCTATCCCAGCAGGGAAGCCGATGGCCATGACCTCCGTTTTCTTGCTGATCATAAGCCCCACCGCCCGCGCTTCCAGTGATAAGCTGTCTAGCCACCGGCAGTTGGGCTGACTCCGGGGTTTCCACGAGTGTCGTGTCGATCATCAGCGTAGATCAGATCGCTCAGGCGGTAGGGTGGGTCAACCCCGCCGTAGCTGGCGTACTCCGTGACCTCGATCCCCGGCGGGCGCCCCTCCACCCGGGCGAAGCGGGCTTGGGCACGCCGCATAATATAGTCCACCAAAATGATGAATAGATATGGGGAGAGCACACAGCCCTGCCACACCCCGGTGTGCAGGGGGAACGCCGGAGTGACGCCGTCGGCGGTACGGACCTGGGCTTGGGACCCTTCATAGAACTGGCGGATGATGTCAACGATGTACGATGGGACACGGAACAGGTGAAGGACCACCCACAGGGCGGCCCATTAACCCCTAAATGGGCAGAAATACTGCCGATGCATCGGCTGTAACTTCACAATTTTGCAAACCAGATGCCATCCAACCCACCCATATCCAATGGCTGTCCTTGGGGGCCAAGCATGTCCATGAGTTGCCCTTCGGGTTGGTATATCACAACCTTACATATATGCAGGGTAGGCCATGTATAACTGCCGTCAAAGTCAGGGGGGTCAAGACGAGCGTTTTCATTTTTGGTAGAATGTGCATTTTGAATTATGTTGTAAGAGCTAGGCACCTACCACTTCAGGGATGATAAACAATTAGTTGCTGAACAGTTTGAGCCATTGGGGTCATCATTTGGGTGGGTATACCAGCAGTTACACCCAGTACAGCCCATAGGGGTACCGTTGGTAAAAAGCAACCAAGGGGGTAGGAGTGGGCATACTACCTACTAATACCTACTAATATGGCCCCCAACCATGCCGCAAAAATACATTTCCCTTCCACAATGATGGGGAAACATAACTGCATCATCACACTGCCCTTACATGGCACCTATGTGCAGGTGCCACCTTGTCCATGCATGTAGGTAACGTGGTACGGATACCCTACGCAAGGCATGCATTCTAGGAGGCAGCCACCAACAAACTAGTGATTTTAAGCCTATTTCAGCTTGCCCTAGTAAGGATAAACTAGGCCTAAGCTGCTATAGCTTGCCAGGTGATGGCCAGCACACCTGGTGGCACATGCTGACAATGGGAAGCTTCTACTCACCGGTTACATGCTTGATGATGCCACAGAGACCAGCCAACTGCCTCACACTCATGCAATATGTGTGTGGGAAATGTATAACAAACATATATGGAGGTATTCAAACCCATACAGCCTCTAAAACTTATCACCATCACCCTGTGGCAGGTCAACTGACTGAGGGAAGCATCTAAGAAGGGTGTTTTAGAAAGGGGCCAGGCCAGGGTCAAGAAAGAGCATGAATAATGCAAAAAGAATGTGCTACACAAGCTAGAACGTATATATAAACGTCAAACATCGATAGGAAAACGATGATTAAGCTTTACCAGGCATGGATGGCGTTACCTTGGCCCAGGCGGTGGCCGCAAAATGGCGCATTTCGGAACACCAAAGTTGTGCAGCATGGTCGCTGGATTCGGCGATTTCTGGCCACCCTTGCACGTTTACGACTACCATGTATCATAAAAAGTACAAAGAAACCAATATATCCTTTAAAATACGCCGGAAAGGTATTGCTGTCAACGTTTCTATCGTCCGGCCTGATCGCAGTTTTTTCCAGCAAGAACGCTGCCGACACCTATCAAATGGCATTCCCGCGAACCAAAAATTGGCCTGTATCATCTTTAGGACGTATAAAATCAATTTCCTGAGTTTGGTCAGAAAATTCGAACGAAAACGTAAATGCCATGCGTGGGCGCAAGCCGCCATGGCCAGGTCGTCGTTTTCCGGAATGCACGTTTTACGTGAAAAAGTACCCTGACCCCTTGTACTTTGACCGGCCAGAACACCTCTATAACTTTGTCAGAAGTATGCAAACCCTAGTACCATGCTGTGAGGAAAATTATAAACTTTCGATCTTCTCAGCTAAACTTTTCCTAATTCTCAATAGTTTTCGCGGCATTTGGTCCCCCGAGAAGGGGCCGACGTGTCGGCTGTAACTCAGTTTTAGGCGGAAAATCGGCAGCCAGACCATTTAGGGGTTAATTAATTAATTAATTAAACTCGTGCTCCCGTTGGGGAGTCACGGAGCACCGAAGTGCTTTTAATCCCTGTGTGTGCACTACAGGAGAAAGGGCAGAGACCCCCAGTCTCCTTCATGCCAAAGGCATGCCACAGCTGCAATCGGGCGCGGCTAGCTAAAAGGACAGGCTAACGATCCGGCAAACTGTGGGTGCAATATGAAGACCCATGTGAGCATATCATAGCAAGGATGAGCGTGGGCAAGTAATCTGAACATAGCCAGGGCGTAGCATGGCTGTACTAGGACTAGGCTATGGCTGGTTGTGTACCGTGCGTTGGCGGCACGTGACTAGGTGTGTTGGCACAGCTAGGCAACATTCTAGGCATGGCTGCCTTAGCGGCAGTGACGCCAATGGTTACAAGCTAGGGCTATTGCTATTCTAGCCCGCTGGGGGCGTCCACATCTTGTGGTTGATCATCAGGTCCCCGCCCCTCCAGTACACCTTGGGCTTCTGGGGGTCCTGCTTATGGCGGAGGTATTCCGGCCACAGGGCGGCCCATATAACCGTATCGAATGCCTTGGTATAATCCACGAAGATCAATAGCAATGGCAAGAGGCCGGGGGCCAGGCGGCCCACTTCCTCGATCAGGCGGCGCGCGGTAATAGTGACCATAACACAATATTGCGACCAACACGGAAGCCCATCTGGGACTCACCTAGGTGGGGATCGAGGCTGGCGCGCATGCGGTTCAGCAGGAGACGCATGAAGACTTTCAGCACGCAGCTTTGGAGGCATACGCCGCGGTAGTTGCCGGTATCCGCGGCGGACCCCTTGCCCTTGTAGAGCATGACCCGGACAGCAGTCTTCCAATACGTCGGCGGGGGGAGGCCATCTCGTAGAATCCGGTTGCAAACACCCCGGAGGAAAGGCTCAAGCTCAGGCATCTTAACCACCTCCGGTGAAATATTGTCCACTCCCATGGCAGCATCATTGCGGTGGGTGGAGATGGCAGCAGCCCATTCCTGGGGAGTCCACTCGTCGTGGGGGCCGTCCACCAGGGGGCCGGAGAGCGGTGGGACCAGGTAGTCCGTCTCGCTGGTGGGCGCCTGCGGGGGCTCAATGGGGCCGCCTCGGCTGGCCGCAGGGCGTGCAGCTGCAGCGGGGTCAAGCGGGGGGGGCGGGCCAGGGGCCCCGATAGTTTGGCCTGGGAGCTGTTCAAACCAAATCTCAAGGCGTTCACTGGGGGTGCCTGGGATGTCAGCCCGTTGCGTTTCCCGCCGTCCAGTGAGACGGTCGAGAGAGCGCCAGGCCGCCTTGTGCTGGTTGGCGGCCGTGTGGCGATTGATTTCAGACCCGAGTCTTGCCGTAATAATATGTATGCCGGTTTCTACTAGGGTTTCCGCATGAAAGTTGGGTGAGAAACTGGAAAAACCTACGTTTCCTTTGCCCCAATACCTCAACAAACTCGTAGAAAGCTAATCATCAACCTTTGAACGCATCATCATGGTCGTGCCACCAACAGCCACTGAAATTCGCGCAAAAACTGGCGAGATCTACCTGCCGCCATCACCGTCGTCTTCACCATCGTCCTGCGAAAATGCCTGATTTCAGTGGTCCATATTTTGATCAGACACTCCGCAAAGGTGAAAACCTTTGCGTTCAGTGCCAGGCCGCGGAAAACGCGGAAAACGCGATCTGCAAATGAATCCGACCGGAATCGAACTGGGGACCTCTCGCACCAATTTTGCTGACTATATAGGACGGACGTCTCCGGATACCATGGCATCGCCAACTTACACCTACAGTCATCCGCAAAAGTTCTCCTGTCCGGGGAGTGATGCAAGCCTTTCGGATTTGGTACTAGATAAATCACTCGAGATCTGTGTGTAGGAGTACTACACACGTGTCTGCACGCGAGACTTGTTCAGTCTCGCACCGTGAGACGGGCTGAACACGGCTGAATCCTTCTTTTTTAGTAGAAGGGGGCGTAGCCGGTACTATCGAAATCAGCCAAGCGTATATTCTGATCAGACACTCCGCAAAGGTGAAAACCTTTGCGTTCAGTGCCAGGCCGCGGAAAACGCGGAAAACGCGATCTGCAAATGAATCCGACCGGAATCGAACTGGGGACCTCTCGCACCAATTTTGCTGACTATAGGACGGACGTCTCCGGATACCATGGCATCGCCAACTTACACCTACAGTCATCCGCAAAAGTTCTCCTGTCCGGGGAGTGATGCATATTCGTTTACAGCTAAGCGTAAGTCCATATTTGTTTACAGCTGTCACAAAAAAATACCAAAAATACCAGGATTTTTTCTTGAATTCTATGAGATGTTTCTGACCGGTGTTGAAAGTTTCAGACCAAAACTCGCATGTTTAATAGGTTTGCCACGTGTCAGATTACAACGCGATACATCGCGTTCTAACCCTACAACGCGATGTATCGCGTTGTAAAAAAACACGGGTTAATATCACATCATCCTCAACCACTCTGGTGGCATGCATGGCGTTTTTTATTAAGGAAAAAAGCTCTGCAAGGTAACGGCAGCAAACACGGGACAGAATCATTCAGTTAGGTTTTAAAAATAATTAATTTACACGTAGACTGCATCGCCTGAGCAGTTCAGTTGGTTGGGCTGCTCATAAACAGCCCGTTACCAGATTAACATGTTTCCACGCACTCGAGAGCCCCTGCGCTCCACAGCTCAGTCTAATTCAGCCAGCCTTACAGACGAACCGATTCCCAGTCCACATCATCGACATGCCCTATCAGTGCCTGCGGCCGGGCCCCGCCGGCAAATCAATAATGCTATCCGCCGCAACCGATGCCAGCAGTTCCTGGTACATCCCCAGCTTGCGCGCCTGCGCGTCCAGCACGCCGGCCTCCCCCGTCTCGCTGGCCACGAGCTTGAAGAAATAGTTGTGGGAGTGGGTTGACCCCACGCGGTGCACCCGGTCGATCGCCTGCTGCTCCACCGCGGGGTTCCACCATGCGTCCAGCAGCACGGCCACCTGGGCCACCTGCAGGTTGATGCTCGCACCGCCACTCTTGAGACCGACCAGCAGCACCTTGACCCCCAGATCATTCTGGAAACGAGAGATGGCCTTTTCCCGGTCGTCCTCGGCGACATGGCTGTCGATGCGGGCGTGCCGGACGCCCATGTCCGCCAGCATTACCTCGGCGAGCTCAAACGCCCGCGTGGGCCACTGCGAGAATATCACCACTTTCGTGCTGGCATCCGTGTCCATGGCAAAGGTCTCCTTGGCCTCCGTGTCCCACTGCCACACGTCACCCGCGTACAGCGGCGGCGTGGAGAAATCCGCCTCGTGGCCGCCCCTCCAGATGTTCTCCAGGAGGTCCCTGAGCGCCCGCCACTTGGATGAGCATGTGAGCAGCTTCTTTTTATCTGCCATCCGCCACGCCAGCGCCGAGACTAGCGCCTGGAAGACCTTGGCAGGATCCCCCCCCTCCGTTTTGACTCCTGGTAACGGAATGTCACGCTTGCCCGCGTATGACACCAAGTCCTTGAGGGGCGACGTCTCACTCAGCCCGCCCTCAGCCCGCAGGCGGTCCACCGCGTCCTCCAAAAGCGCGCTCTCGGGCATGAGCGCGGCGCCCGCCATGCGCGACCGTAGCAGCTTGGTCAGGAACGCTGGCTCCCGCGCGGTGACGTCCTCGTGCAGGACCGCCTCTGCCAGAGAGAACGGCACCGTGACGGTGGCCAGGTGTTTTGCGGGGAGCGTGTTGCCCAGGTTGGCCTTGGTGCGTCGGCGCATGGTCGCGGCGAACATGGGCCGGAGGATGTCCGCGTGACGTTCGTCAGCATCGTCGCTGGCGATGCGCACGTGCTCGTGGAACCAGGCCTCGTTGCAGAAGGGCTCCGCCCGCAGGAACTTGAGCAGGGAGAGGAGGTCCTCAGGTTTGTTTTCCAGTGGGGTCCCTGTGACTGCCCAGCGGGAGCGGGAGCGCAGAACGGTCGCCGCCTGGTGGCTCATCGTGTCAGCGTTCTTGAGGCACTGCGCCTCGTCGACGACGACGCGGCCCCATTCTATTTTTAGCAGCGCCGAGGACGGGTCGGGCCGGTAGAGTTTGCTCGACGTGTTGCCGGGGCCAGAAGTAGGGCCGTATCCGGAGGTAGAGCCGCCACTGCGCAGCACGTCGCTCCTCATGGTCTCCACGGTGCACAGGACGACCGCGTTCAGGGGGAGTTTGTCCAGGGGGACCTTCTCCGCGTGCCAGTCGATAATCCTGAACGTGCCAGGGGAGAACCAATCATTGGCTTCTTTCCGCCAGACCGCCTTGCCGGCGACCTTGCACAGGAGAAGCGTGGGCGTCGGGCTCAGGGCCATGAGGGAGAGCATCTGGAGCGTCTTTCCCAGCCCCATCTCGTCCGCCAGGATGCCGCCGTACCAGGTACGGTCGGGTCCTACTTCTTGACAACGTAGCCATTCGACGCCGTCCAGCTGCCACTCGTGCAGGGCCAGCGGCCTCCCAGCAGCGTCCTCGCGTCGAAGCCCGGCCTTCTGCAGGTCCTGCTGCAAGCGCTGCCGGGCACCCCGGGTTTGCGCTCGCGTGTTGTGTTGATGGGGAGGCACCTGGGACGCGGGGAAGTCGCTTCCACCGTCGCCATTCTTGGACGGCAAGGAACTAGAATTGGTAGAGGCAACGACGGCAGTTTTTTGTAGATGTTTGCCATTGTGTTGCTGGCTGACAGCATTGCCTGTGGGCTTGTCGTCACTATCCGGCTCCCACCCTACTGTGGGAGCGGTGACACGTTTGCCTCCAGCGACTGAGGTAATTCGGCCATGCGTCGTAGCCTCATCTTGTGATCGAACAAAAATGCCACTTTGCAATTCCTCCCCCCCGCCCCCTGCTGCTGCTGATTTCCCGACGATCTCCTTCCCATAATTCTTGCTAGATGGATTCTGCGGGCAGGTCCTCCTGTTGTGCCCTTCTAGTCTGCAAATGCCGCAGGCCATTATTACTTCTCGTAGTTTTGACAATGCCCGAGCATCGTCACCGGATACCGCAGCAAATTACCGAAAGAGCCGCTCGTAATTACCAGGTATCCGCTAGAAATTACTGCAAAAAGAGCGGATGTCTTTTATTTAGCTTCCTGACTCTTTGAGCGGCGAATCTTTGATGTTTTACGTAGGCAATCCAAGCCAGTATGGTCTGGATGGTGCACACGGCCTGTGGCCTTGGAGATGGCCGATTTGGCAGGCTGCCTGTCTGGACTCCAGAAGCTACCTTGTTTTACGCTCCCATTCTTCTCTGGTAAGTCTGGTTTCACCATGCGTTATGCGCGCGCGCGGGCCGCGGCCCGCGGCAAGTGGCCGCTCGCTCATGGCTCGCTCGCAAAATTGCAGGGTAAATTTTCCTTGGTAAATCCTGGGTAAAGCAGGTAAAGTCCTTCCTAATTATTTACCAACACATGGGAAGACCTTTAAAGAAATTCACTTGTTGCTGCCGAGCCCGGCGCGGCGAACGCTACAGAAGTGTAGTATCAGCACTTCATCAGTCAGATGCCGTACCAAAACACTTGTGATGGCATGCTGTTCAGTGTTCAGTGTCCTGGCACTCGGCCGTTTTTCGGGGAAATGGTTATATTTCCCCGAAGGTATATCCCTACATGTATATTTCCCCTAATTAATTATCTGAAGGTAGCATTAACTAGGTAATCCCCTAACCTAATGAGCGCTGATCAATGATCATGTGCGGCATGGGCCACAACAACAAACAACAAGGAATGTCACAGAACCCAAACAACAAGGAATGTCTCAGAACGTCACAGATTGCCATAATGTGACGAGATAATTCTGAAGGTATGCCGACAGGCACATTCTTTTCGATGTCCTGTGGTGAGATGATTTTAGCAATTACCCAGCAAGCCCACATGATGGGCATACTGGATATTAAGACACGTTGGGAAAATCATTGTTTGTTAAACTCAGGTCTTTAATTATCACCCAAAGGCCAATCTGACACGATAATGCTGAAGAATATGATGTTCGCACAGAACTTTTATCCACGACGAAAACTGCAGGCATGTGTGAGTCATCAGACAAGACCACCGAGCAATCTGCGCTCCATACACACAGGAAGTTTTGCAACATCACTCCATGGAATTTTGCGTCGGGGAAAATCATGTGCGCAGCAACGTGTGCAGTGCTGGTAGTAAACTTAGTGAATGCCACGCCACATGCCCGGCGATGATTTGCATCACCAGGCATCAGATGCGTTTAGCGATACGAAGTCGGCGAATTTCGCATAAAGCCCCGAACGGCTGCTACGTAAAGGTACGTGAGACCGTTCCCTCGCCGACGCACGTTACCCTACTCTCTACACTGTTCGCAAACCGTTTACCATGCCGACCGGTGTTGCAGCTGCCCCTCACGGCTATGCCGCCAAGCGGTGGGACAAGCCCGGTGCCGAAGAGCTGATCCAGAAGGAGCTCGAGGAGCGTGGCACCGACCCTCATGGCCACAAGGACGAGTCCGGGCGCGCGGATCCCAAGGAGCTGACCGGCGTGGCGGCGGCCCCGCACGGGTACGCCGCCAAGAGGCACGACAAGCCCGAGGCCGAGCAGGTGATCCGAGATGAGCTCGCCGAGCGGAAGGAGCAGCTCGAGGGCGAGGGCTAGAAGCGCGAGGGCGAGAAGCGCGAGGGCGAGAAGCGCCAGTAAAACGCTGGTTACCAGCCCCTTCCCTGCAGAAATTCTGGATGGCTGGCGAAGCATGAGAGCGAGTGCCGTGGGTCTCGCGTGGCGGGCTGTGCCTTTCTCTTGTTTGATGCGGAAATAATGCTTTTGAAATGAGCTGGCTAGCTTCTTTGATACGGGCAGCTGGTGAGCCTTTGTTTGTAAACCAAGAAATGCATCGCTGTGGCGAGTTCAGGTTGGCAGATGTGAGCCTGTTCTCCAGCCTCCTGCTGGCCACGTTGCGATATGGCAATTGTGCAGCTTGTCATGATTCTTGGGGCAACATTCCCTGGTCTTCGAAAGTGAGCCAGAAAAAGCAGGGGCCCCTTGGGAATTGAGCTAAGGGTCACGGTGGTACAGTGGGATAGTCTCCTGTACAAAGATTGTGCTAGCATCGTCCTAGTCCTTCCACGGCATTGGATCGCCAGGCGTCCAGGCATAGTTGTCTCACTTCATGTACCGAATGTGTGGTTGCATATGATCTGCGTTGAGGTGCTGTAAATATAACTTTTAACAGCCTCCATCGCGGCTGTTAAATTCTTGTACGTACAGAATTATTGAATTTGGCTTTTTTTCTTGACTGGTTGTATGCATGCCTTGATGGGGACTTCCCAACCAATGATCTGCGTGGTGCATTAAGTTATTTGTGCAGTAAAAATTACATGCAAGTCGCTCTATATAGCATATGTGCTGTCTCATCGATATGCACATGTACATGTACGCTTGAGAATTTAAAGCCAGCTAGTGCATGATGCATGTCAGGCTATGTATATGTAATGACTTTGCTTTTTCTCAATTAGCCGGTATACGCGTATCAGTACGTACTACGCTGGTAATCTGATCCTCACCACTGCCTGCATCGAGTACATCACAGACATGCGAAATATGCGAGTGAATATAAAGTGACAAACTGGATAAAAAAGCTAATTAATTAATTCATTCAACTCGTGCTCCCGTTGGGGAGTCATGCACGGAGCACCGAAGTGCTTTTAATCCCTGCATGTGCACCGACAACAGGAAGAAAGGGCAGAGACCCCCTTTCTCCTTCATGCCAGAAGCATGCCACAACGGCAATTGGACACGCCATAGACGATCCGGCATGTGCTGTGGGTGCAATAAGACCCAAGTGAGCATATCATCAGTAACAAGTAGCGTGGGCAAGTAATCTGATCATAGCCAGGACGTATAGCATGGCTGGATACAATGGCTAAGCTAAGGCTATGGCTGGTTGTGTACCGTGTGTTAGCGGTGCACGTGACTAGGTATGGTGGCACAGCTAGGCAAACATTCTAGGCATGGCTGCCATGGCGGCATTGGATACCACCAATGGATACAAGCTATAGTGCTGTTCAAGCTATTCTAGCCCGCAGGGGGCGTCCACATCTTGTGGTTAATCATCAGGTCCCCGCCCCTCCAGTACATCTTGGGCTTTTGCAGGGGTCCTGCTTGTGGCGGAGGTATTCCGGCCACAGGTCGCGTCGCAGCTGCTGCTGAGCGGGGGTCAGGTCGTCGTCCAGCGTTCACCAGGTGAGGTCGTGCACCCTCTTGCGACGAGAAAGTCGAACCGCCGCTTGTCCTCAGGGGAGGGGAAGGTGAGCAGGACTGGTGGGGGAGCCCGGCCTTGTCCCGTGAGTGGGGAAGGCGGTGGCACCCGCGCAGTTCTACCTCACCTACCAGGCCCATGAGGGTGAGAAGCTGGTCCTTGAGCTCGTCGGCAAGGGTGGTTGACGTCTCTCCTGGCTTCTGGGGGAAACGACGCAGCACCACTCGGCACTCGCGGCGAGCGCGGTCGGTGGCCTCCCGTTGTTCGGCCTGGCGGTGGTCGTAAAAAATCTAGATATATAGAAAGTGTAATATACTTCTTGTATAGTATGCAGTGAGACAGCTATTGCTGCTGATAATAGGCAGTGCAATTATTAATAGGCCGTGTTGGTCTGTACGGCAGTACGGGGTATTCGGTAAAACCCGCGCGTACTGCAAAAGTACGGGTATTTTCAGGAGGGGTAAAAAAAAACCGGGAAAAAATACGCAGTACGGCAGTACGGGTATTTTTCAAGTTGTGGTTAAGAAGTACGGGGTATTTTTGCGGCGAATGCTGAAAACTACGGGGTATTCCAAGGATGTGTGACCCTGCAGCCAACAAATGTTACTCCTATATAATTATTCTATGCTATTCATTAATGAACATATAGTGGTAGTGACTTGCCACCTGCCACACTTGGATTTACATTGCAATACATCCTTCAAGTACATGTGTATATTGTGGTCATGCAAATTATTGACCATTTAACACCGGTCTCTTTTATTATAATACATCAGCCTTTACAAATTATTATAATACCCTTTAATTATAATGCATCAGCCTTTACAAAATTTGCATGAATGCCATCAACTCAATATAATGCATGATTGAATATGGTATAATGCACCCAGATCTCTGCCTAGTTGATGCAGTGGATGTGATAGCACTACAGTCGGCAGCTTTGCTGCACAATGACAACAAGTGCATGCCATGAATCCCTGAAAAATAAAATGGCAATCAACCCATGCAGAATGAACCACACAATAAACTGCCAAGGAAATGCCCGAAAAAGTAAATACGAAGTGGCAAGTAGCCCAGAAAACACACCGTCAACTGCCAGGGCATTCCTGAGAAAAAGTATATGGCAAACTGCAGTTATCTGGGCATGCCCAGATAACGCTGTCAACTGCCAATGATATGCAGGCCTGGAAAAGCACTGTGGAATCGTCTTCTGCACTGCCTTGCCAGAGCCACAAGGGCCAGCACCCGGGGCAGCGGCAGGCAGAAGGGCCTTGGCAACGCGGGCACCGAGCGCTGCCCTCAGCTCTCTCCTTTCCAACCGGGCTGCCTCAGCCGCCTGAAGCCTCCCGATCAGGCCTTCTACATTCCCGGACTCCTTGCAAAACGCGGCTCCCTTGTTGGGGATGTGGCCGAGATGGCCGACAGCGCGATCCTTGCTAAAGCTGCCAGGCCTGCCGAACTTGTAATCGCACAGCTTGCACGCCCACCTCTGGCCGACTACCACCTCTTCCCCAACGGTCTTTTCCACCTCGTCAATCAGATGGAGGTATTGATACTCCTCTACTTTTCTGTCGTTTGGGGCTCTACGCAGCGCCATGGTCGCATCTCAGTAGGTGATTGCCTGGCGCACAATGCATGAACCGTCGCACCACCCTCCATTTTCCTCGTCCATTTTCCTTGTCCATTTTTCTCGTCAATTTTCCGCGTCCTTCTAGAACTGCACGCTTATGATTCTGCCAGGCTGTCCCCTTACAGCTTTTCTCCCAGTGACGCAATAAAAAATCCTGTCAAAAAGGAAAAAGGTGCACTGTCACGCGCGTATCTTACTAGGGAGTAGCTATGCACTCGCTGCAATTTCTGCTATCTCAGCACCGCGGACAGGTTCCTGGGCCTCAATCTCGCGTGACAGTGACCTGCCCCCCCGCCCTACGCACCTCCGAAATCGGCGAAGTCCAAAGTGAAAAACAGCGAAAATCGTACGGCGTACGCGGTCGAAAGCGTCGGTACCGTACAATACGGCGTACTTTCATACCCGAGTTGCCGTACGGACCAACACGGGGCCTGGCGGTGGTCGTAAAAAATCTAGATATATAGAAAGTGTAATATACTTCTTGTATAGTAGTATGCAGTGAGACAGCTATTGCTGCTGATAATAGGCAGTGCAATTATCGTGCTTGGCTGGTTGGTACTCCCATGCATGCCGCGTAGCTAGTTTCCATCTGTTGGTCGTCCTGTCGCCGTACCTTGTAGTGGATTATGTTGTGTGCCAGGCACGTGCCCGCTTGGCTAGCATTGCAGGCCGTGCCCCTGGCCTAGTGATCAAGAACGAGCTTGGGGAAGGGGGGCCGAACAACAAGCAAAATTTACTAGCTGACCTCATTTATGCCGACGACATCACTCTCATCGAGAAGCCGGAGTCTGCCTAACTTTGGCTGGACTGCCTGGTGCTCGAGGCCCGGGCGGTTGGTCTAGAAATCAGCCCCAAAACGGAGCTAGGCCCTGGCTCTCGGCATGGCCAGGCCGGCCCCGTCCACACTCCGCCTCTTAGACGACACCGAGGTCAACTACCCTACTTCAGGTCGCTTCAAGCTGCATCTCGGCAGTTGGCGCTTCCCGACTGCGAGGACGACCTGACGACACGGATCGGCATGGCGTGGGCGCAACTCGATGACCACCGCCGCTGGTGGAGCAACCCTGCCCTACCCCGCGGATCGTCAAGCGTGACCTATTCAAGGTCGTCATAATTCTGACGATCCTGACCTACGGCGCCAAGACCTGGACACTGACACAGGAGCTGGAGCAACGCGCCTCGACGGCACCGTCACCAAGAAGATGCTGCGCAAGGCCCTTTACATCCCTTTTAATTAATTAATTAATTAAACTCGTGCTCCCGTTGGGGAGTCACGGAGCACGGAAGTGCTTTTAATCACTGTTTGTGCACGTAAACAGGAGAAAGGGCAGAGACCCCCAGTCTCCTTCATGCCTAAGGCATGCCACAGCTGCATTCGGGCACGCTAGCAGCCTAAACGGACACGCTAACGATCCGGCAATCTGTGGGTGCAATATATAAGACCCATGTGAGCATGGCATAACAGGGAGCGTGGGCAAGGAATCTGGTCATAGCCAGGACGTATAGCGCATGGCTGTACAAGGACTAAGCTAAGGCTATGGCTGGTTGTATACCGTGCGTTAGCGATGCACGTGACGAGGTATGTTGGCACAGCTAGGCAAACATGCATTCTAAGCATGGCTGGTGTTACGCCGCAAGCCTCGGCCACCACCTCTACCTCTACCTGTCCTGATACTACCTAAACTAGTGAGGCTGCTTCTATTTACACCCCTAGCGAAAGACGACCGAGACGAACCAGATCTCAATGCATTTACATATGTACTACTGTAATACGCCATAGGCCATTTAATCAAACCCGTTTACTCCAGGAAAAGAGGAAGGAAACACAACTACACTGCCGTGACCCAAGCCTATATGTATTAAAAATATAATTACTTACAGCAGAGTGAAATCACTCAAACCAAAGCAAACGCCCAGCTATAAACCCCAAGCCTATATGTGTTAATTCATTTAACACACGCCGAGTGACCACACAAGGAGTGGAACGTGCATAAATGGTCACCAACGGTCCAACAGGCTCGGGCCGACCTGGCCCTCGCCTGCAGAAACACAGAAACACAAGCAGGTGCACAGATGCACGCCTGTCCACTACATTCTACAAAAGGATAAGGACCACTAATATAGTACGCGGCGCGGCGCCCAAAGGCACCCACTATACCACAGTACTGTTACGGGGACAATCATGTCCAAACTAGAACTGCACGTAACCTAGGAACAACCGAGGCCAAGGACCTAATTTACGTCCGTAACTACAACGAATTGTTACGCGACGTAACACCTCCCCCCCACAAAGGTAGGGAGCCCTCTCCCTACGCCGAGAGGAGGGAACCAAAGGGGTAGGAAAATAATCCTAATGCACCCAGCACATACCAACACACTCGATAGACCATCCCAGATACAAAGCACCAATAGTTCACACGGTCTCCACCACCACGCCGGGTGGTGTAGGGTTAGCCAGCACCAAGCCTGGTGGTAGGTTCCCCTAACTGCCTGGAACGGAGTCCTGGCCGGGGGGGACGGCACTGGGCAGGACACACAGAGTAAACACATCAGCGCTAAGGACCAAGAACAGCCAATCAACTGGCCAGAATATGAGGGCGACTCTACATACCGGAGGGACAACACCCTCAGGTCGGGCCTAAGGCCCTCTATCTAGTGGCCATCCGTCTGGTAAGTGCCACGAGAGGCCAGCAGGACCTCCAGGTAGGCCTGGTAGTGAGCCACATCCTCGACATTGTCATGCCTATCTACAGTGAGGAAAACATCGGCCCACACGCCGTCAGGAAAGAGGCCCAGGAAGGCCCAGTAATACCTATGCTGCGTGAGGACGACCTGGCCACGGGCCCAGTCCAGAAAGCCACAGGCAAAGAGGCGAAGGAAAGGCTCTACCGCGATCAGGCAAACCCGAAGGGGTAGGCTCTACTGCAACACCCCGGGTCGACCGAGGGGACGACGGGACCGGAGAGGGAGGAACAGACGCCGAGGAGACGGACGCAGCGCTCGAGGTAGAATAATCTGGAGTATAATGTACCTCGGCTGAGGCGCCCGAAGGGGCAGGACCACTAACCGCTAGTCCCGCCGACTGATCAGCTATCTCCATGAACTCTACGGCCCGTAAAAGGTCGCAGGAGTTAGGAAATGAGAAATGAACGACGTGGTATATTGCTTGAGAACACTGTGTGCTGAGAGCAATGAATTGCTTGGTTCATTAGAAAATAGGTTTACCCTTTATCAACGTTCCTCTCACTGGCTGCGCCGCCAGTGACCGTTGGGTGCAGACCGTTGGCCCGAGGCCGCACGATGACAGGTAGCAGTCTAGTCACTGCATCGTGTGATCACAGATCAATGCACGCTGCAGTACGGTCCCTATCTAGGATACTCTAGTACCGTCCAATGACAGGACACTACGTATACTGGGTACTGACATCTGTCACGTACCCCAGTACCCAAAGTACCTATCTAGGGAAACGTATGCGACTCGACTAGCATTCCTATCTGCATAGCCCACGTGGTATTTATATTCACATACCAACGTAGGTTTACAAGGCTTATTCATACGTTGTATTCACAATGCCTTTGAGACTTAGTCTACAGCAAAGCATGGAGACTAACTCCAGTATTGTTTTATTATTTATTTCAGGTCTGCACCCCCAACATTATTGTTATTGTTTTTAAGTTGATTAGGGGTACAAAAGAGACATGGCTGGTTGAGCCAGGTTGGTTACAGCTGGCTGTTCTGGCCAGGTGTTATATTGCACATTAAATAAGGTGTACACAGCTGGCTGGTTTGGCCAGTTATTGGAGCACACATTAAGTAAGTGGATACAAAGCTTGTGTCCTCAAGCTGCAAATGGATACAAATCTGACCTAGCCAGCACTCACACCCCACAACGAATGTGTTGAATTTTATGGCGCCCAGCAGCTATCGCTGTGGTAAGGGGGTGTGGTGGTTGTGTACTGTGCTATGGCCAGTCATTTATTCAAACACTGACTCTGATATCATAGGGGTTCATGTTCTGAAAGAGGAGCTGGTACTGTTGGCCAGCAGCATCCCGCAGCTTCGTTAGAGCGTCTGCTGGGTTGTCCTCATCATCCACATGAGTCCAGCTGGAAAAATAGGTGGCCTCCTGTTTGAGGATCACCCGATCCAAGTCAGTGTGGACAGCAGCAGAAACAGATTTCTTGGTTAGAAAACTGATCACAGAAAAGCTGTCAGTGTAGAGATGTGAGATTACATTGCATGTGCTGCCTGCCTGGGTTTGTAGCCAGGTGAGCATGTGCTGCAGCTAGGGAACGAGCATGCAATGCAGCAGACACCACAGCACGACATTCAGCTGAGTTGCTGCTGCCAGGTTTTCTGCGGTGTAGCCTGCTGTACCAGGAAGTGAGGGACATGTAATCTGACCTGTTGGTGAGAAAAAACAGCCCTGATTCCCGTGCCCCCATCTGATTGATTGTTCTGCTCTCCATGGAGCTGTCCATGACACATTGGATGTGGATGTCTTCCATCAGATTCAGGCCATGGAGGATGAGGGGGGGACAGTCATTGACCAACTTCCTGATGTGACTGCATTTTATCTTGACTAGAACATCATGGGTGACCCTGCTGATGACAGCTAAGGGAGCCCCACAGATGGCTGACCACCACCCCAGTTTGCCCTGAACAGTGGCACACATGTGTAAGGGGAGGTAGTTGTCCTGCAGCAGATCTAGACAATCTTGGATATATTCTGCAGGAGGGGAGAGAGAGCAGACCCACTGATCTGGCTGCCTATGCAGCTGCAACATGATGCCACAGAACTGGATGGGGGTTGTGCTCAATTCCACCTGTTTGCCAATCTCATATGATTCCTGGACCTGCTGAATAAAGGTTTTCACCTCAGCTCTAGGCCCACAAATGAGTTGGTCATCTCCATGCCACACAAAGAACAGCCGTCCAGAGGGGGTGGGTACAACAAAAAAGCATGGGTCCAGGTCATCATACGTGGCCTTGAGCTTTTTGAATACTTCCTCTGCTGAGTCTCTGAAAATTTTTGGGGCACTGACAAGCCCTTCCACCCCATTGTTGATGATAAGGTGGGGCTCATCAATGTAAGGTTTCCACACAGCTGGGGTGTCTACCACGTACACCTTCCCTTTCCACACAGATTCAGCCTTTTCTGGGTCCCCCCTGAGGAAGGCCCTTTTAATATCAGTGGCTTTGCAGACATAGTCTTGTCCTGTATTGAGGTTGTGTAGGAATAGGGAGAGCATGATCCTGAGTGAGGTTTGTTGCAACCCAGGTGTGTAGGTTTCCCCTTTTGGCAGTGTGGATGTCCCCTTTAATTCTGTGACACATGGTCTGGCATGGAAGATTGGGGAGCCCACTTTTTGTGGTTTTTGTTTGAGAACAAATTTTAATCTGAGCTTTTTGGCTCCCTCTGGCACGTCCCATGAAGGGGTGACAGGAGGTTTGTATTGAGGGTTTTTGGGGTTGGGCAGGACCCATTCCTGCCTGGCTTGGTGGACAATGGCCATCAGCCACTTGGTAAACCCTTTTTGTGTTTTGCATTCTTGTATGACGTGGGAGATTTGGTGGGGTGAGTGCATGGCTATGTCCCACTTACCCAGCCCAAAGGCTGAGGGATGGAGGAACTGGCTGTGCACTAACTTGTCCAAATCAGGGATCTCCCCTGGTGCATACTGAGTGTTGACTGCCTTGATGACAGCATCCATACCAGGGACAATACTGGAGAGAGGGATTTTAAAGTGGTCCAGAGGAACTGCACCCACCCCTGTGACACTGAGCTCATTAGCTGAGATAAGCACCCCAGGATAGGATACAAAAGGTTCCCCCAACAAGGTGTTACCAGAGTACCCCTCCACCACCTGGAAGGGTGTCTAAATACCAAGTATAGGGAGCATCACCTGTCCCACTACATCCAGTGAGCTTTGGCCTGAGAAATCCTGCACCCGTGCCCAAAATGAAGGTGCAATCTCAAGACCAGGGATGGCTTGTGCACTGATCACACTGACCTGTGCCTGAGTGTCTATTGCCAGGGTCCAGGGGTCCTGACTAGTGCACACAGCTGAGACTTTTGCCAACCCTTCGGCCACAGCAGCTTGTTGCTTATGTGACCTGTGTAATGCTTGCAAGGCGACTGCCAATCTTGACCTCAGAGCGGGAGGGTTGGCAGACAATTTGGTGCCTTGGGGCTGAGCTAATGCTTCCAACCCAGCTACCTCGTGCCTGGTTAAGCGATCCCCAGGTTGTGAAGTGGGCCTGGCTTCACTGAGGGTGGAAGGGTTCACAGAGGGTGCTGTGGTGCTGTCAACAGCAGTAATTGGTGGCTCAGGGCTACTGCTGGGCATGCTGGAGTTGCCAGATAGAAGTAGTGAGTCCATGCTTAAAGACTCTTCCCCAGGCACGTCTGCCATGGGAGAATAATACTTCTTAATTCTATGACAGCTCACCCTATGACGCTTCCCATTGATATTGTGCTTGACCTCCACGGTCTTGCTGTTTTTGGTAAATCCACGGATGGTAACTGGACCTAGCCAAGTTCCAACCTTACCAAAGCGGTTTTCCTTGTAATAGAGAACTTGATCACCTTTTTGGAATACTGGCCTGGGATGGGTTTTATCTTTTTCTGCCAGTTTTGCTGAGGTTTGTGCACGTGCAGTGTTGTACAGTGCTATCACCTCTGGGGGATATACACCTGCCTGCAGGCCTGCTGGGATTACTTCACCCCACTTGGCATGCAAGACAGGTCTCATGTTTAGGGTTGTGCACATTTCATGGCACCAGAGTGCCCTGTCACAATAGACCCCTGAAGTAGCATCCTTGGAAGGATTTTTGGCTAGTAGGGTTTTGACAGATCTGATGGTTCTTTCAATGACCCCCTGACCCTCATGATCTTCCAGCCCAGCAATCTCGATTGCTTCACACCCTTCCAGGTCAGTCAGACAAGAAAATTGTTGATCAAGCAAAATTCTGTCAACTGGGTAGAATCTGGGTAAAGCAATCATGAGTGCAACACGTAGCTGCCCTGCAGACATCATGCCAGGTAGGGGTTCCATTACTGTGAACCTGGACCATGAATCTTTTAGGATCAGGTAGGGCTGGACATCTTTGTTGATGTGCATCACATCCCCCATCTTCCACCACTATCATGCCTCTAGTGGTGGAAGGAGTTGCAGTATGCCATTTTTTAGGTTTGGGGCTGTTAAACTGACATTCTTGACAGTGTTGTCTAGCCAGTTTTACTGCATTCCTGAGTGGTTTTCCCATGCTACTACCCCCCAGCCGTCTGGCTAGTTCCTCAGCCACTGTTTCATGACCCATGGCTAGGCAGCAGCTGGTGAGCAAGCTCCTTGATATCAATGGAGTTGTCAACAGTGGGGGTTAGTGCTTTTATGTAAGGTTCCAGTACAGGGTGTTGGGAGGACAGTAAGGTTGCTGCCTCAAAATCAATTATGCCCTGGCTGCCATCCCCAATGGTAATGAGATCATCATCCTCAGAGTAAGCAAGGTGAGAGAACTCACATTGAGTTGGGTAGCGAGGCCTGTTGCAACGGCTGCCTGGAGCTGGCCAGGTTGTGCCTCGTGTAGTGGCAGCCTGGGCAGAGATCCACATTGTTGACCAGTGTAGGGTTGTGGTTGCACTGGTTGCGGCTGTGCCCCGTCTGGAAGCACCTCAGGCACCTGACCCTTCCAGGGTTGCCAGGTTGCCTATTGTTGTTGTTGTTGTTGTTGTTGTTGTTGTTGTTGTTGTTGTTGTTGTTGTTGTTGTTGTTGTTGTTGTTGTTGTTGTTGTTGTTGTTGTTGTTATTGCCCTGTGAGGGCCTGTTGTTGGTATTGTTATTGTTAATTAATTAATCGCAGCTTTTCTTGTTTGTTCATTGTATTGATTGAGAGGACAGTATCTTTGCTGCCTCAAAACCCACCATGGTTTGGTAGCATTTTCGTTTGTTTGCTTGTAATGAGAGGACAGAAGCTGTGCTGCCTCAACACCAACCATGGTTTGGTAACAGTTTCGTTTGTTTGTTTGCAGTGAGAGGACAGCATCTGTGCTGCCTCAACACCAACCATGGTTTGGTAACAGTTTCATTTGTTTGCTTGTAATGAGAGGACAGCATCTGTGCTGCCTCAACACCAACCATGGTTTGGTAACAGTTTTGTTTGTTTGTTTGTGATCTGTTAGTGTTTCTTGTTATTGCCTCCCGGTGCTGCTTGAGCGTTAGCACCAGCCATATCTTTACCCGCAAGTACATGCGTTTGGTAATGGCTTCTGCCACTACTGCATGCGTTATTGATTATGTGCGGCGGCTGGGCAAGCTCCATGTCTAGGGAGATTGACAGCAGTGGGTTTGATTAAGGGCCCTCAGCCCTGACATAGAGAGGATCAACAGTCTCCCTAGAGGGTAGAGGCTGTGCTGCCAAGAAAGCAACAATACCCTTACACTCATCCCAAATAAAATGGG
The DNA here is from genome assembly GCA_009746045.1 of Mesostigma viride. NCBI lineage: Eukaryota > Viridiplantae > Streptophyta > Mesostigmatophyceae > Mesostigmatales > Mesostigmataceae > Mesostigma > Mesostigma viride. Next base: position 113,696 of record RPFO01002176.1, read on the forward strand.
GAGATCTGCGTTCAAAAGACATGACATTCATTCAGATAAGTCACGTTGGGGTGGACGGAGATACTTGTCTCGTTTGCATATGCCGTCCAGCCCAGGCCGCCCACCGCCGGCGATGGGGATAGGCCAGGAGTGCTTTTATCACATAACAGCTGGAGCGTTTCTATGCTCCTCATGCTGCAGCGATAGCTTTCTGTTTGGTTATGATATGTTGAAAAGATAGCCACCGCTCTTGAGCATTATATCAGAGCATGCATGAGGAAAGAAAGCAACGGACTTGCTTACGCTGGAAGCCCCAGGGGCCGGCGCGGGGCCGGTGCCTCCTGGGGGGTTGTTTTCCTGCCGCATTGCCGCCGCCATGGCTGCTCCAGCAGTGGGTGCTGCTGTCGCAGCCGCCGGGGAAGAGGGTTGGTCGGTGCCCCGTAGGGGAACCGGCTCCGCCACCGGCTGGCGCACAGGGGAGGGGGGTTGTTCGGACTGCCTCGCGGCAGCCGGACCCTCCACCTGGCTGGTATTGTCATGGTTGTTCTTTTGTTTTCTTTTTCTTTGTCTTCTTTTTGTTTTGTTGTTATTGCATGCAGGCGCACCGACATCAGCCGATGCCCTGTTGTCTGGCGGACGACGCTGATCATCATCGTCGTCCCCAAGATGTAGTTTCTTTTTCTCTTTTTTTTTTTTTTTTTTTTTTTTTTTTTCCAGTGCCGGTTTGAACCGTTGTTGAGTTTGATGTTGCTGAAGAGCGTTTATAAAATTCAAGTTAGGAAATGAGAAATGAACGACGTGGTATATTGCTTGAGAACACTGTGTGCTGAGAGCAATGAATTGCTTGGTTCATTAGAAAATAGGTTTACCCTTTATCAACGTTCCTCTCACTGGCTGCGCCGCCAGTGACCGTTGGGTGCAGACCGTTGGCCCGAGGCCGCACGATGACAGGTAGCAGTCTAGTCACTGCATCGTGTGATCACAGATCAATGCACGCTGCAGTACGGTCCCTATCTAGGATACTCTAGTACCGTCCAATGACAGGACACTACGTATACTGGGTACTGACATCTGTCACGTACCCCAGTACCCAAAGTACCTATCTAGGGAAACGTATGCGACTCGACTAGCATTCCTATCTGCATAGCCCACGTGGTATTTATATTCACATACCAACGTAGGTTTACAAGGCTTATTCATACGTTGTATTCACAATGCCTTTGAGACTTAGTCTACAGCAAAGCATGGAGACTAACTGCAGGGGTTCTCGTCTACCTCAGCATCACCCTCAGCTGGAAGCCAAGGGAACACCTCCCGTAGGCAGGTACGGCCCACAGGAGTGGAGAGATAGGAGAACACACGGCAACACCGGAGAACCGCATCTATCTGCCCCAAGGCGGGACAGCTGGAACCACACCCCAACAAACAGTGTCCGGCATCGTCGAACCCGTGCAGGACAAGCTGGTGCGGCTCATCAGGGGAAGGACCATACCACGTGACCCCGAAGAGGGCCGCCCTGACTAAGCCCGCATGTTGGGCCTGAAGGGCCGGCTGCACAACGCCACCCCGGTAACTTGATCGCGACACCCAGCGGCCCGGAAGGGCCTCGAAATACAGCTCAGGGTCCGGTGGGGGCGGGGACGGCAGCGAGCTCTCAGCCGGAGGGGTAGGCTCTGACATGACGGCTGCGGAGGGGAGGGGACAACCAACCATCCGTCGACAGCAGACATAACATAAGAGAGGAGAAGGTCTACAACTAGAGCTTATGCAGGGTTTTATACTCCTGCAGCAGGCGACTACACCCATCTAGCTCACTCTCAGTATACCAGACCTTATCTACCTCACTACGAGCATACATCCACTTCACCTTATACTGGCGCTGGGTACCGCGGCCTTTTTTGATATCTCTATGGGCCACGATACCCTCTACCTCATCCTCTACCTCACCAGTATCCGGGTTATGCTCTAAAGGGGCAGGGGCCAATTCTCTACCAGCGAACGTGCTCTGATGATAGAGCTTCAGCTGGCTTCTATGAAAGGTGCGAGAGTGGGTCTGCCAAGAGGTAGGAATATCTATCTCATACAGAAAATTACCTACTCTAGACAACACACGGAAGGGTCCTAAGAAGGCGGGCCTAAGTTTCACTTTCAGTTCAGCTTCGAACTTATGAGCGAAGCGGCCAACACGGGGGCCTTCTACTAAGACTAAATCTCCTATTTCTATCTCAGGTGCTCTTCTATCTAATGAGGCACGCAACCTAGCAAGGTATTTGGCCTGCGCCCTATGGTACCCTGCAATAGCGTTGTCGTGTGCATTCTTCATCTTATCTAATAACGCCTGCACACCTTCTACAGTATCCCGGGACACATCATCCTTGTCCCTTAAAGGACTAGCTAAAAGAGAGGTAGGGGTAAGAGGTTGTCTACCAGTATCTAGGAAGAAGGGCGTATAACCATGCGCAGCCTGAGGGCAGTTGTTAAGGGAAAACTCTACCAAACATAGGTAATCCTCCCAATCACTCCCAGAGCCATTCACATAGTGACGCAGAGCTTCTTCCACTACCCTATTCAAACGTTCTACTAAATGGGACGAGGAGGAGTGGTAGGCAGTACCGAAGGTGACCTTGGTACCGATAGCAGCGAAGAACTGCTGCCAAAAATCAGAAGTAAATAACTTATCCTTATCACTAATAAACTGCCTACTCAAACCATGATATCTATATACGTTATTAAGGTATAGGCGTGCGCAATCGCGTGCGGTGAGTTCTAAGGGACACGGCACGAGATGACACATACGAGTAAAACGATCTACAAAAACAAGGATCTGGGCGTTACCTCTATCATTCTTCCTAAAAGGTCCTACAAAATCCATCATAATGGAGTCCCACGGCATGATGGGATCAGGTAAGGTCCTAGGCTCTGCTATCTGTCCTACATTGTTGGGTTTCATCTCCTGGCAAGATTGACAGGTTCTAACATACTCATCTACATCCTTTAACCCTTCAACTGTCATAACTGGAACCACGAGAACGGACTGAGTTTGGGTATCTTTGTGCGCCTGGCAGTAACTAGCCAAATAACATTTTCTGGCCCACCCTTGGAACCAAGCATATGCTTTTATATCAAATAATGTTTAGGAAATTTGGTTGGTCACATATCCATGCCCTACACCTGCTAAAAATAGCACCCCCCTCAGGGGGGTACACTGCCCACGGGGTTCGAGACACGCATAATGCATTATGGACCATTTCTTCAAATCTGCTGGCCCTGGCCCTTTGAGAGGAGTTAAATATATTCACAGGCATGCCCAAAATGCATTGGCAACATGACATGTCACAAAACTGTGAACGCTAGCTACTAAATGGCCGAAGCCAGCTGGCACCGTTATAACGGTGCCAGCTGGCAGGGGTATAAATGGTAGCTTAACAACACAAAACTTTATTCCAGTTGGCATAAAACATCAAGGGATGCCCAAATGGGCATAATGCACCATACCCAGGTGATAAAACAAGAGACCATGCCATATAACACATGCCAACATGCCACAAGGGGCCAAAATGGCACTAGCGCGCGCGGTAGCGCATGACTAGCCAAGGGTGTAGCTAACTGTCAAGGCTACCTGGCTATATATGCCAAACTACGCCGGATTGCGCCTCTGGGTGCGCAGGTACTGCCTCCTACGAGGCCCTGTCAGCTGGGTGCCAGCTGCCAGCGTGCGGGTCGTGCGGCCATTGGCCTCAGCCCACGCGCGGCCAGCCGGGCTGCGGGCTGACAGGGGCTGCATGGCACGTTGGCGGCGGTCGTCGTCGTCGAGGCCAGCCACTGGCCCTGCGTGGAACACGTTCCAGCACGTGCCCGTACACAGTGCCTGGTTGCAGTCCTTGCACCAGAAGTTGGTGCGCTTGCGCTCGGGGATCGTGGCGCACACCACGCACTGCGCCGACTCCGTCCACGGGATGCGCTCGGGCCTGAGGTGGGTGCCGCTGAACCGCCCGTCCAGCCCAGGCTGGTGGCCCCCCAGGATGCTATCCATGTCCAGCCGGGCGCCATGCCACTGGTTGTTCACTAGCTGCTGTGCGAGCAAGCTGAGGAACCCCACGTGGGAGAGGCAGTCGGGGCGGTTGGCGCGGGTGAGAGTCTGCAGGATGTAGGCGTTGACGACTGAGTTGGCCAGGTGCCCTGTGGCGGCCCGGTGCCACCACACCCGGGAGACGAGGGCCTTCTGCAGGTCGTAGTTGCTGGCCAGCTGGTCAAACTTGTCGACCGCCTTGTAGCAGCTCCAATACGCGGGGATGAGGGACGGGGCAGTCACCATCACGCGCTGGTCACGGCCACCGTGGCGGCTGACCATCGCCTCCTCCAAGGGGATGCCCTTGCCCAGCACCCACACGAGCTTGCGGTCCTGCCAGGCGCACAGGGTCAGCCCATCCTTGTTGACAGCCCATGCGTAGTCCCCCTGGGCTGGCCTGCGGGGCATGCGGGCCTTGACCTGGGCGACGGGGATGCCACGGCGGTTGGGGAGCACTGTGCCCACCACGCGGTGGCCCATGCGGTGGCATGTCTCAATCACCTCACGCCCGGTGTAGAACCGGTCCATGGCCATGTGGACCCCGTGTGGCAGCGTGCTGGCGAGCTCACTCACCACGTGGAAGGTGTGATTGACCTGGGGCAGCTTGTCGTACGTGTTAGCATGGTAGAGGTAGCCGGTGGGCCAGTCGTTCAGGCAATACTGCTTCACGTGGAAGGGGGCAGGCTTGCTTGGGTTGAAGCACCTGATCGGGCACAACTTGTGCCTGGACGCGATGCTTCTCTCGTCGATGGCGGCCGCGCTGCCCGGGATGAAGTACCTCTTGTATGCCTTGTTCAAGATGTCCTCCAGCCACAAGAACTGCCACAGTCGCCACTCGCGTGTCTGCGTGTTGGCAGGGCGCTGGGCAGAGTCCTGGAAGTGCAAGAAGCGTGTAATCTGCTGGAAGCGGCGCAAGGGCATCACGTTCTGCAGGTTGGCAGCATGAGCAGCACCGAGTGGCTGGCCAGAAAAATAATCCTCCCGGGCAGGCATGCCCACGAGTGACATGGTCAGGAGGATGCCAAGCCACTTGCCCAGCTCGTTCATGGAAAGAGGCGACCACTCCCGTGCCCCAGCAGATGCCGAGCGCTGCTTCTCCTCGGCATAGCGGTTTGTCTCGGTCACAATCCGCTCCAGCACGAGGGCAGGCTGCCAAAACAGCAGGAACAAGTCGAGAGGAGAAAACCTGTGAGGAACACCTGGGATGTTCTGATACATCGCCGTGCGCTCACGGTCAAACGGCGCACCATGCGGAACTCGGGGCAGCTCTGCAGGATCCGGCTTGCCAGTGCCGAACACCCACTCATCCCCGCCATCGTCGCCACCATCCGGAGCATCATCCCCCGCATCTTCCGACTCAGCATCGCTGTCCACAAGCTCGGGAACGATGTCGTCGTCATCAGAAGAGTCGCTGGGCTCGGAGTCGGGCTGATCCGGAGGGGGCAGCCGCTGCAGACGCCTCCTTGCAGCAGGCGCGATGGCAGGCGTCCTCCTCGGGTTGCCTGCACGACGCTTGGCACGTTTCTTGGGCGGGGAGGAGGAAATATCCTCGCTATCCTGCTCATCATCGCTGTCGGGCTCCGATGAAGACTCCGGGGCATCTGAGTCGTCATCTGCGCTCCCAGCCCCCTGCCCATCGTCGCCTGCATCCCCTCCCTCCTCCACCTCATCATCCGCAGGCCTAGAGGCATCTCCGACCTTCTGCCACTGAAAAATCTCGTCTTTCGTCAACTTATACCTTAATGGATCGCCGGGAAACTTGCACCATGCTGCATTTTGGCCGCGTACCAACTCCGCTACCCTGCCGTCTACGCGGTGGCGCGCATGATTTACACCGAATTCCTGCACTGCCCACGCCTCCCCGAAGTAGGCCGGAGGCAATGCCACCTTGATTCCAAGTTTCAATCGAAATGTGGCCAGCAGCTGGCCAGTAGGCGACGCCATGGCTACCGAGGTCAGACACCGAATTCGTCGTCGTGCACGTCTTTTTGCAAAAAAGGCGCTTTTTTTTCCCGCCGAAAGTACCCCAGGACCAGGGTACCCCCCTGGGTTTGCCAGATCAGTACTCCCTGGCCAAGTGTCCAAAGTACGGTCTGAATAGACCCACGCATAGAGTACGTCTAGATCTATCGATTGGGCCAGGTTTGACCGTTGAATTATTTTTGGCGCGGCGCCTGGTTCTGCCACAAACTCAGTCCGTTAGAGTGGCGCGAGATCAACTGGCGCCACGAAAACGGACTCAGTACAGTTTAAGGGTTAAAAGGGAAGGCCAGTAGTAAGAGCGGGCTACTAGGTCCCGTACCCGTTTACCACCCTGGTGAGCAGCTAAGTCATGCAACTCAAAGAGCAAGGAGGAGCGACAGATAGGAGGGACATACAGGCGCCATTGAGGGGGAGAATCTGCTATCTGCACATATAAAAATCCACCTACAAATTTACAAGGGTGCTTGCCTAATTGTTGGGGATGGGCAGCAATGGCAGCTAATGCTTCCGGCTCAGTGGCCGTAAATCTACTAATAAGACGTTCGAGATCAGAGGTAGGCATCGCTACAGAGGTATCCAGAACAGGTTTAAAGAGATCTCCTACCGCCTTGCCAAAGAGAAGGGGAGGTCCTAGAGGGACTATGTGTTCATAAGACTTTCCTGACCTAGTCGCTATATGGCTAAGCGGTATAGAAATTTTATTTTTCCCCTCCCCCCCCACCGAGACCACAGGAAGGGCCTCACACGGGAGAGAGAGTCCTACGTGAGAAAGGAGATCAGGCATGCGAACAGCTGTATGAAAGAGGTAGGCATAGGATTCATCATCAGGTAGTTCACCATACGGGGTTACACCCATAGTAGTAGGAACTAGAGTAGTATTGAGAACATCAAGGTCCTCGAAAAAGGAGTAATCTGCACGACGAGAGAGTGCATCTGGTACTATGTTATCTACACCCTTAACATACTGAAGTTTAAAAGGGGAGAACTGTGCTAAAAACTCCATCCAGCGCGCTTGACGAGGGGTAAGGTTGGGTTGTGAGAGAAGATGGGTAAGAGGGCGGTGATCTGTCTGGATAACTAATCTATAAGGATCAATCTCACAGGGTTCATTCAGGCAAACATCAAATTGAGCACCTTTAAGAAAGTGCTGCCACGCGTGGCAACAGTACACCACAGCTAATAGTTCTTGCTGGTGGACGGGATAGTTACGCTCCGCAGGAAGCATTGTCCTAGAGATATACTCGATTGGCTGTAAGCCCTGACCCTGATCCTGGAGAAGGACGCCCCCTATAGCTACCTTGCTAGCATCTGTGGCTACAACAAAGGGTTTAGTAGTATCCGGTAGGATGAGTACAGGAGGGGAGAGGAGTAGGGATTTTAGACACTGAAAAGCCGACTGACATTCACTACTCCAAACAAAGGGGATATCCTTCTTTAATAGATGATTAATAGGAGCTGCTATAGTTGCGAAACGCGGGATAAAACGCCTATAGTAAGAAGCAATTCCTAGAAAACTACGTACACCTTTAACGTCGGTAGGGGTAGGCCATTCCTGAATTGACTTAGTCTTGTCAGGGTCGGTAGCAACCCCGGCATCTGACAGGACGTGCCCTAAAAATGGGACACTCCTACCCGAACGAACTTTAGCACGGCGCGCCCATAAAGAATTTTCAGCCATAATTTCTAGTACTTTCTTTAAATCACGTAAGTGCGTTTCAAAATCAGGAGAATAAATAAGGATATCATCTAAGTAAGCTTGAGCACAAGAACGGTCATGCTCAGATAAAGAAACAGAGGAGAAGGAAGGATCCTTTAAATCAGAGGACACTTGAGGAAGGTGGGAATTTCCCATAACAGGTCTAAGTACTTCATTCATTAACATTTGGAAGGAGGCAGGAGAGTTACAGAGTCCCATAGCCGCTACTCTAAACTGATAATGCCCAAAAGGGGTAGCAAAGGCGGTTTTGTGGCAATCCTCAGGAGCTATATGTAGTTGCCAAAAACCATCCGCACAATCTAGTACTGTGAAACAGGTAGAACCTTTAACCTTATTAAATATATCATCAATACGAGGTAGAGGGTATTTAGACTTCACAGTAATATCGTTTAGCTTCCTATAATCAGTAACTAGGCGAAACTTGCCATTTGGCTTAGGAACTAACAGGACACCAGCGGAGTAGGGGGAGTTACTAGGCTCTATCAATCCTGCTTCTAATAGTGATACTAAAATCTGTTTTAGTTCCTTTAATTCTGTAGGGCCCATTCTATACATCGGAGAGTGCGTAGGAACTGCACCGTCCTTGATAACTACACGGTGTAAAACAGAACGAGGAGGAGGATAAGAAGGAGTCTTTTCTTCAAATACTTTTGAGGAATCTATCACAGCCATGTATCTAACTATTTCATTTTCAGTAAATCCCACTCCTATTGTATCCACTGTATTTACATCTATATCCACACTATTATTAGTGATAGGTATCTCTTGTACTTCTAGCTGAAGGAACATACATAATAGGTATCCATATTCCTTTAGTTCAGATCGCAATTCGTCATTGGACATTAATACTGCAGGTATAGGTCTCACAGGAGGATCAACAGGTGCAGGAGGAGTAATATCTACCAAGGATAAATTTTCTAATCTATAATGACGTTCTGGTACCCAGTAGGAACTATCTGGAAACCAAATGACCATAGTATCATAATTAATAGTGATTTTATTATCCTGATGCCAATCTAATCCTAGTAATACGTCAGCTGTAGTGATAGGGCCTATAGTGGCCGTCAGGTTGACCGTACGTCCTTGTATGACCAGGGGAAGGGACACCGTACCCGGGGAATGACTGGTGCGACCGTCAGCATAATGGACAGTGACAGTTTTTGTGTGAGGGGTAGGGACTAGTCCTAAACGCCTAACTAGGGCCTCGCTCACAAAGGAGCTAGCCGCACCGCTATCCACTAACACAGAGACATTCAAGAGTTCATCAGCATGCAGGAAGGGGTCTACAACAGTATGAGGGACGGTTAAGCCACCATTCAAGAACATAAGAGGACGCACACGTAGTGGTAGGGATGATTCAGCTCCTACAGAGGTTATAAAAACAGGCAAGCAAAAATTAATATCTGGGGTACTATCTAAGGACCTGTCCAGGTTACCCCCGGCTGACAGGCCTACTGTTCCCCCTCCCCCCCCAAATCCATAGGAACGAACCCCGAAGAAGACCCTGGCGGAAAAGCCACTGCTGGAGGGTCACGAGGGATTGAAGAGGGTGCGGGAGCCTGATTATCATAGGGGAACCCTGGGGATCCTGTCTGCACAGCATTCAGCCTACTAGGGGTAGCTGAAGGAATGCGTCCTGAAGTGGGACGAATAGGAGCACGCTGAGGGGTACGAGGAGGGCGAGCGTCGGGATGAGGGGGAGCACCCGAAAGGAACTTGGGGCACTCACGTTTAAGATGACCTACTTCCTTACAATGATAGCAGGTGATATGAGAGACATCCAGAGCTGAAAGGTCAGTCACACAGATATCTAATTCTTCTACATAGGAGTTCTCCTCCTCAGGGGTAAGGCTAATATTATTAATACGGGAACGGGTAGGAAGAGAAGGTGTGGAGAAGAAATCTGCTACTCGTAAAAGATGCTGGCGCACATGCTTGAGGGGCAGGTCAGTAAAACGGTAGGCAGAGAACTGGCCAGCGCTTGACTTCACGCAATAAGGGTCTACTGAGGCCCTGAAGGAAGCGAGCACGTACTTCTGCACCCGACAAATCCCTAATTCGTACCATCTGAGCATCAAACTCTTTCATATATTCTTTGAAGGACTTGGTACCCTGCTGCAAGGTGCCAAAGGATAATCTATCCTGCCAATCTGCATCGGGAGGGACTAAATGATTCTCTAAACGCTTGAACAATTCTGCTACAGAGTTTGGGTAGGCATGAGAGGCAAGAGACTCACACTGGATGAGGTTAGCAAGTTCAGGAGTAATGCAGGTAGTAAGATAATGAGGAACTAGTACAGCATCAGAGAGGCGCCACCTATTGTGGTTCTGCCAGGACTCTGTGTTCTGGGTGAGCAACATAATGAAGGTGAAAAACTGTTGAGGGATAGACTTGACATCCAGCTTAGGAAGGTTGGCAAAGAGGGGAAGAGCAGGAGGCTTAGGGGGATTAGAAGAATCAGTTTTTCCCATAGGGCCACTATCTTCCACTGCTACATAAGCGGGATAGAAGGAAGGGATAGGAAAAGTCTTGGGTAGGGGTCTAGAGGGAGCCACCGTTTCCGGATGGTGCCCATAGGAGAAGGGGACAGTATATTGCTCACGAAGAGAGGAATAGGCAAAATGATCATAATTCCTATCATCTAGGGGCATGGTACTGAAATCATTATTAACTTCTAAATCAGCCACACGGGTACACTAGGAAGTCGGGTTCTGAGATTTTTCTCAGGATCCTGAGATTTCCTGAGATTTTTCTCAGGATTCCTGAGATTTTCTCAGGATTTCCTGATTTTTTTCTCAGGATATCAGGAGAAATCCTGAGAAACCCTGAGACTTTTCTCAGGATTCCTGATATTATATCAGGACTTCCTCTTGAGAATCTTGAGAAGTGCCTGAGATGCGTCTCGCGAAACACTGAGAAACACTGAGATTCGTAAAAAAATCCTGAGAAATCCTGAGATCCTGAGAAAACCCGCTGAATCAGAAAAAATCAGGAAAATCAGGACACTTAACAGCACAAAAAATCAGGAAAATCAGGACACTTAGCATGGCACAAAAAATCAGGAAAATCAGGACACTGAGCATGACACTTGAGAACTCTCAAGTGCATGAAGACAGGACACTTATGCAATATATGTGGATGCAGAAATGATGCAGTTGACACACATGTTCATTGGAAATAAATAAATATAAGTGTGACAAGCACACAACAAGTTACATCAATCCATCATTACATTATATTAGGAATATAATCAATCCCACTCCTCATCAGTGTATGCAGCACTGTCAGAGTCCGCATAATTTACTACCACACGTTGCCTCTCACTTCTCCTTTGTGTGGGAATGCATGCCTCACCGTCGCTGCTCAGCGACAAATCACTAGCAATGTCATCAGGGCTTGATGCGCTGCCACTAGCCGCTGCCATGGACTTGCCAGCAATGCTCTTGCCACGCGAGCGGTTTGGTGCAGCGGCTGTGTGTGTTTCTACCAATGTGTCCGCAGTGCGCTTGCCACGCGAGCGGCTTGGTGCAGTGGTTGCTTGTGGTTCTACCAATGTGCCAACAGTGCGCTTGCCACGTGAGCGATTAGGTGCAGTGGTTGCTTGTGGCTCCGCAGCCATGCGTGCAGTGGTTGCTTGTGGATCTATGGGTGCAGTGCGATTACCTTGTGAACGACCTCGTGTTGTCATGTCTCTTCGCTTAACACACAGTGTCACCTTGCGCTGCAGGTTCATATCAGCATACACGTCTGTGGTTCTCAGCTGAGCACCTGCAGCACGGGATAATACATGCTGGGCTGCACTACACGTTTCCTTTACCATTTGCCACGGCAATTTACAGTGCACGATGGCTATCTCAGGTGCATACTCTGGATCAACTACAAAACCAACTGAACATACACTCCCGGGAAGGACTAAAGCATCCTGCTTGGGCGCTCGCTCCCCTAAAGGTATAAGCGTCAATCCCTCTAAAGGGAGCTCTTTCACAGAACCGACATCAAACAGAGCGACCTTTAAAAGAACTTGCCTACTCCATCCTTCCGTCGGGGCACGGAGGAAACTATGCAGAATGTGTGTGATGCGGCCATACCTAACCCCCTCTTTACCATAAACCATTACTCCCGAGTTGCGATGGCGAACAGTTTGTCGAAGGTCGGCGACTGCAGTTCGGTAATTGCTGCCATTGATGTGGATTGAGTCATGCTCGTCACAAGCAGGCTCCATGCCACACACCGCCGCCGTAATCATCGTGGGGAGGCGTGGCTCCTGGTTTTGCGTGATCCATTGCTTTCTATCTGAGCAAGTGACTTGACTAGTGCGAGACCCAAAGTGGAAATGCCGTGTCTATTCCGGCCTAACATGGCTGATGAAGGCGTTTATGGAATGGTGCGGCTAGGTGCAGGGTTGTGTTGCCTACCATGGCTGCTGAAGGCGTTCATGGGTGCGGCTAGGTGCAAGGTCGCGTTGCCTAATCGCAACCTTTCTAAATTTTTCGCTCGTTGGACCAACGGTCTACCAGGTAACGGTTAAGAGAGGTAGGGCGCGAAGTTGAAAGTTTGGAACGGCACTGTCGTCATGCGGCTATTTCACGGCATCATAACGGCCTTTATTTCAGTTATGTTCAGTTCAGTTTATTCCCACGCCGGTTCCCTAGCCTTGCCCGTACCGGCTTCGGAATAAACGGATGCCGGAACCGTATCCTTGTTCCAATTTTTAACAGGCAGGTACTACTTATATAAAGCCCGAACTAAGAGCTCTTTTGTAGAATGTTCTCACTGCCTAATTGCTTTAGTGACTTTGCGTTAATAATTGTCGGCTGTCAGTCTGTCAGCCAACAATCAGAAATCGTTGTCGCACTTTATAACCTGCTCCAATGGTTGTCCGGCAAAGGCAGGACCAAGCGTTTTCTAGGGTCTGGCAGGACGGCGGTTTTTTAAATGCCTGTGGCTTTCATTGGTGAATACTAGTTACTGTACCTGTAAATTTATCGGCAGTTTGCGGCTCCGACCGTTCTAAAAGGCTTTGAGACAAGTAGTAACCAGTGGAAAGGTAAGATGTCATGACAATACGGAAGATCGCTTGGCTGGAATCACTCGAGACATTCCGCCTGCCGCTGGCTACGGATGTGACCTAGTCGCAATCTTTTTTTTTGCGCAAATTCAAAAAAACGCGTCTGACGTAGCCCTAGCCGTTGTTCGCAGTCAAGTCAGTGCTGGGGCTAGCGGGCAGTGAGGGCACATACACGCTAGCTCGAGCGATGGGGCAACCGATTTCCATACGTAACCAATGAATGCAACCACCGAATAACAAGCGCTGCAGGTGTGGCAGCAGGGGTGGCAGCGAGAACCGCACTAGAAGCGGTTCTAGTAGCGACGACATGTGAGTGACATAAGTAACGGAGAATAAACAGAGCGAGATTCTGGAGCTATCCAAAACCTACAAGGCCGTCATGGACAGGCTGTGATCGAAGAGGAATGGAGCCGGGAAAATGAGCAACTGCGTAGCTGAGCAAGGATACTTATGAGAATTGCTTGGCAGTTTGCATTGGAAGGCCCATAGACCGCAAAAGCGGCATTCTGAGCAAAAGCTGGTTTCTTAGTATAGCATGAACTCTGAATACTTGATTTCTTGTCCTCTTACATGCGTGGTCAATTTCATGAAGATGACCATCATGAAGTACCGTCCTTGGGCATTTTTGTGCGTACATGCCCGTTTGTTGTCAAAGCACGTCCATGCAGACCTGAATCCCATGCAAGCCCCAAGCGTCAATTGCGACTATCTTTGCAAAGGAAAAGCATCTAGACGTGTTCTGATGAAGCCAGTAAGGTCAAATGTTTCATGGTGCTTCCTCATAAGCCACATAGTAGATTAGATACTAACTTGGTTGGTCCATGCGTGAGTATGTGCATGTTGTCATCAGTTTGCTACCTACTTTTTAATTACCTTGCCTACTTACTAGCTTTGTTATTGAAGGTATTTTCCTAATTTTGCACTGGAATTCATTCCTTACATCACTACTATTCTTTCTCCCCTTTGCAATCGCAACAGGAGGGACGGAATGTTATCTTCTCCGCGGTCATGAGGTTGTCCCTTCTGCGTGGTAAGTGTCATAAAGTTGATTAGTCCCTTGGTCCCTCACTTGCTCCTTGCTTCCTTGCATGCTTGCTTGCTGAGTTCGATAAACCCCTTGCTTCCTTGCATGCTTGTTTCCGTCTTTGCGTGCTTGCTTGCTTCTTTGCGTGGTTGCTTTCTTCCTTGATTAGGCCCTTGCTTGGTTGTTTAGCCGCTTGCTGAATTTGATTAGTTCCTTGCTTTATTCCCTTGCTTCCTTGCATGCGTGCTTCCTGAATGTAATTAGTCCCTTGCTTCCTTTCTTAGTCCCATGCTTCCTTTGTAAGCCACTCTTCCTCGCATGCTTGCTGAATTTAATTAATGCCTTGCTTCCTTTGATATGACCTTGCCTACTTGGTTAGGCCGTTCCTTCCCTGCATGCTTGACCACTTGCTGAATGGAATCAGTCCCCTGATTCCTTTGTTAGGCCCTTGCTTCCTTTGTTAGCCCCTCTTCCTTGCATGCTTGCAATTGCTTGCTTGCTGAATCTAATCAGTCCCTTGCTTCCTTTGTTACGCCCTTGCTTCCTTATTTAGCCACTCTCGTCCTTGCGCGCATGTACGCTTGCTTGCTGAATTCAATTAGTCCCTTGCCCTGAAGAAATTTAGTCTAGTTACCCTGGAGCTTCACAGTTAATAAACGTGTTTTCCCTTTTTCAATGCATCGGTCATATGCAATGTCGTGGTTTCTTGGTCTTGCACATCTCAATAATGGCGGTGCTAGGCTTTCACTTGGGTCACCCTTTCAATGTTTTGTACCAGTCAGAAGTATCTTTTTTTATGCCGAGCATGATGTTGTTTGCTATGCCTTTGGTCTGGTTAGGTGTACATGTGCACATGCTGCAGCCCAGCGTTTCTAATCATGGTCCTGTTTAATGCCTTTTTTCCCCCTTCCTGGTTTATGCGTGCAGGTAAATGTGCAACGAAGCACAGTTTGGCAGAGTATATGAAGAACCAAATGATCTACAAGATCTGCCAAACGATGAAGAAACAATCCTCTTTTTGTTGTGATTTATTTTTTGCCTATGAATAAAAGATTTTTTAAATAATATTTATCAATGTAATAAATGCACTGATTGTGAGTCATGCCCCTGTTGTAATCATCTTGCATTGTCGTATTTCTGTTGGTCCCTGATAACACCATTTTTTGTCCCAGAATGGCTGGAGAATTCGCCTGTGCATGTTCTTGATTTTCTTGAGATTCTACTCGTTTTTTTGTCCTGAGATTTTCTTGAGATTCTACTCGTTTTTTTGTCCTGAGATTGTCCTGAGATTTTGTCCTGAGATTTTCACTACAAAGTCAAAATCTCAATACCTGAGTTTTTCACCAGAAATCTCAGGACCCGAGGTGTGCACTTACCAGATTTTGTGAAGACGAAAAAAATCAGGAAAAATCAGGGCAATCTCAGGAAAAATCTCAGGAAATCTCAAGACGATCTCAAGACAATCTCAAGATATCTCAGGATTTCTCAGGATTTCTCAGGATTTCTCAAAAAAAAACTCAGGACGATATCAAGAAATATCAGGACGAATTTTTTCCGACTTCCTAGTGTAGGAACCTGGGCAGCCTCATAGGCCGTCTCAGGGTAGGACCAGGAAGCAGGTGGGTAAAAGGGAACTGCACTAGGGCGCCCAGAAGGGCCGACAGGGGCCGAGGTACGACCCGTGTTAATAGCAGGCATTGAAGGCACAGGGTGGGAAGGAGGCCTAGGAGCATTGTTAGTGTGTGAGGACCTGCTGGAGGGGTGAGCCAAGGTTGCAGAAGGGGCAGGGGCCTGGTTCACAACGAAAGAAGGGTCCTCACTAAATCTGACTTGGGAAATACGTTGTTCATAGGTAGGTGGGGTAATTGAGGGACGACGGCGACCACCAGCAACAGGAGAAGGAGGTGAGGTACGCAGAATACCTTGAGGGGTGAGATGGTGTACCGTTTCCAAGGAGTCCCGTCGGTTACCACGAGTATTGTTATTGTTAGTGTTATTAGTATTATTATTATTATTATTATTGGTAGGTATAGGCGACATATTCTGATCACAGCTTCTGATAGGCGACATATCTCCACCCACTGGATCCATCTTTAATTACGTAAAGGAATAGGAATCTAGAAGAAAGCAACAAAGGAAAAAGGAAAAACCTTGAAGGTATGCAGCAGGAACAAAATTAAAATCAATCCTTTTTAACAACAGTAATGGATAGGGAACCAAACTCCAAAGTGAGAGGAGTATCTGAAGCAGATGCAGATGCAGCCCGTTTAGGGGGAGAAGAAGGAGGGGTAGCAAAGACTAGAGCTTCTACTGGAGGGCGACCATGAGGAATAGGGCGTACATGCAGGCCTAAATCTGTTTGGCTATGATCTATAAGGAACTGCTGAGCTTCTTCAAAGGACATAAATTTCTTATACCTAATTACGTTATATACACGATTCTGAACGATCTTCCTAGCGTCGGACCAAGAAAGGAAAATGGAGGACCATTGAGGCGTAATCACTACGTAATATTTAGCTAGACTATTATCGCTAGAAGAATGGGAAGGAGCAGTAAAAGATCGCCGTTGGCTCATGGTAACGCACCTGGTAGGTCTTGAGCAGTCAAATGAGGAGAACGAGGAGAAGGCGACTTATCTCGGGTGTCTGAAACCGAACCAGATTGACGACGCACGTAGGGACGATGTTTCCAGCGCCAGGTGGTCGTAAGTATCCGGTTTCAAGAATTCTGCGTCCGGCGAAGGGTCGTCTAAATACAAAGCAGGCAAGATGCAGAAAAAGGGTAATCTACGAGACGCTAGCCGTCTCTCTATCGTCGAACCAAAACCAGCAACTGTCTACGGCAGTAAACCATCTTTCTAAGGAAACAGGACGAGGAACAGGAGCTATATACGAAAGGATTTTCCGCTTCGAGCAGGTCTAACGTCTAGGCAGGGCGTGTCCTGAATCAGGCAGCACTATCCTCCTAGCTTGACGGCGACCCGCCCATTACCTGTCAAGTAGGTGTCGTCTTCTTTTTCCCAGCCGCGGAAGGGTTGATTCAATGACGTATGTTGCAAAGGATCGTCGTCTCGCTCTCTATCTAAACTACCTCCGAGTCCATTGTTACGCCGCAAGCCTCGGCCACCACCTCTACCTCTACCTGTCCTGATACTACCTAAACTAGTGAGGCTGCTTCTATTTACACCCCTAGCGAAAGACGACCGAGACGAACCAGATCTCAATGCATTTACATATGTACTACTGTAATACGCCATAGGCCATTTAATCAAACCCGTTTACTCCAGGAAAAGAGGAAGGAAACACAACTACACTGCCGTGACCCAAGCCTATATGTGTTAATTCATTTAACACACGCCGAGTGACCACACAAGGAGTGGAACGTGCATAAATGGTCCGACCAACGGTCCAACAGGCTCGGGCCGACCTGGCCCTCGCCTGCAGAAACACAGAAACACAAGCAGGTGCACAGATGCACGCCTGTCCACTACATTCTACAAAAGGATAAGGACCACTAATATAGTACGCGGCGCGGCGCCCAAAGGCACCCACTATACCACAGTACTGTTACGGGGACAATCATGTCCAAACTAGAACTGCACGTAACCTAGGAACAACCGAGGCCAAGGACCTAATTTACGTCCGTAACTACAACGAATTGTTACGCGACGTAACAGCTGGGCACATAGCGGCAGTGACTACCAAGGGATACAGGCAGTAGGGCTATTAGCTCGTCTAGCCCGCTGGGGGCGTCCACATCTTGTGGTTGATCATCAGGTCCCCGCCCCTCCAGTATACACCTTGGGCTTCTGCAGGGTACGTCCTGCTTATGGCGGAGGTATTCCGGCCACAGACAGGTCGCGTCGTTGCTGCTGCTGATCGAGCGGGGGTCAGGTCGTCGTCCAGCGTCCAGGTGAGGTCGTGCAACCGCTTGCGACGGGAGAGGAACCGCCTCACGGGAGGGGAAGACCTGTGAGCAGGACTGGTGGGGGATCGAGCCGCCTTGTCCCGTGAGTGGGGAATTAAGGCGGTGACACCCGGCCACGCAGTTCTACCTCACCTACCAGGCCCATGAGGGTAAGGAGCTGGCCCTTGAGCTCGTCGGCAAGGGAGGTTGACGTCGATCCTGGCTTCTGGGGGAAACGCCCGCAGCACCGGCCACTCGGCACTCGCGGCAGGCGCGGTCGGTGATCGACCTCCCATTGCTGGGCCTGGCGGTGGTCCTCCAGCTCCTGGAGCTTCGTGGCGATAGCGTCAGTGGTTGAAGCCGGGCGGTCGCTGACCGCAGCAGGTCCGCGTAGGAGAGCGGTGGGAGGTCGCCAGCATCCTGCCGGGGTGGCTGGGATGCAATGGTGGCCGTCTGCTCCGCTATCTTTGGGACCTGTGTGGCCAGGGCCGGCCTGAGGTGGGCGGTGATGGCTTCAAGCTTTTTCATGAGCACGCCGCACCCTCCACCTAGGGTTAAGGCGAGAGACAAGTGCAGCGTGCGTTTCCGAAGCCTGCGCCGCGGTGTGTAGCGCCGTGAACTGGGGTTGTAGCTTGTCAGTGGACGACCCGGGTTTCCACATTGGAGACCCGGGCCTCTACCGTGTTGAGCGTGCATGGTGTTCAGCGATGTCATCTAGATCTTCTCGGCCAGCGGCCAGGTCACGCGCTGCTCCAGCACTGCGCGGATGTCATCCTTGCAGATGGAGGGAGCCGTCGGATGGGGCTGCCGGCTGTGCGGGGGCTGGGGCGCTGAGCGCTCTGCCGATGTCGCCGAGGCTGCGCTGGTAGTAGCTGGTCAAGATAAACAGGCGTTGGCGTAGTTCGTCAAAAGTGTAGAGCCAGGACGTGTTGCGGTAGTCGATAGCCGTCCCCCACTTCAGGGGCACGAAGAGCTTCCGTTCCTGTGCGAGGAACTGGAGGACCTCGACGCATTCCTGCGGCGACAGCCCCTGCCACTCGAGGATCGAGGGAGAACATTCTGTCGCCGGGCAAGAATTGGCTCCATTTGTGGCGGTCATGGCATGGTTTCTTGGGCTCAGGCGAGGCGCTTGGCGAGGGGTTTGCTGGCGATGGGTTTGCGAGCCCAGGCGGCTGGGCAAGGACGATCGCGAGTGGGTTGGGCTGGGAGCCGGAAAGCTCCTTTTCCAACCCCCGTTTTGCTTTTTGGGTCGTCATAGCTGCTTGTCACGTGAGTAACTTTGGCAATACTGCGTTTCAGCCGTAACCGATTATACTGGCGTGTGCGTCTGAAAAAAGCGCATCGAATGCAAGTGGTCTGATCGAATTTGGGGCTCAGACGCAAAAGATCTGAGCTCCGCAGTCAGCCATACCGCCGTCAGCCATTTTCGTCACTTCGTCATCAGCAGCCGTAAATTAAGTGCGGCCCCGATTTCATCACCTTTGGTTTGCACATTAGTAATGAGGATTTGTATACGCTGTGAGGTCGATTTGTACCCTATGTTTCCCACATTCTTAGGCACAGGCGCCTGGGCGCCTAGCCGGGCACCTGGCCCGCACAGATCAGGTAGACACATCGATCAGATAGACTAGCTGGCACCAAGCCCGCCCAGCCTGGGCGTTATGTCCTCACGTGGCGTGCCCCCAGCCGCGTGCGGCAGGGCCGCCACCCGTGGATTTTTCGTGATAGACTCGGCATGGATCGACATGTGCTACCCTAGACGTGATGGGCTCACACCCGGGCAGCCTCTTGGTTTGTCTGTAATATGGTGGCAGATGGTACGCAAGGATAGATGGCAAGTAGTGATGAAGGAGACCACCCCCAAGTCTGTGGGGGCTCCGCGTGTGACCGCGCATGGCATGCATAGCGATTCGGACCGTGGTGCCCACAACCCTAGCTGTAACTAGGACCTACCTTGATAGCTTACATCATCCATTCCATCCCATGTTCCCCTCCCACTGAGGACTTATGCTCACGTGACGCAGTCACGTGCCTATTAATTGATTAATTAATTAATTTTCATGTTGGCAGGCACCTGCAGTATAGTACTTATCTATCCATCGGCACAGTCACTAAATTATCATTGGCATTTACGAAATTGCAAGTGATTTACTATTGCAAAACTATAGGCCTTTCCGCAAGCCAGCAGCAGATTCAAACCAGTGTCTGCTAGTCAAGACCATCACCCACTCCGCCGGGCAGTAACAAAGCGGGGAATGTCGTTGAGATCTGCAACAATGGTCACATCCGTAAACCAGGGATCCTTTGCCACACTTGTATCTCTGTCTACCAACCCGTCTCTCATGTCACATCGGTTCCAGGTGCCCTTAGCCAAAAGTAGGGTCTTCAAAGCCTGGCACTGTGCATCACCATTTGTCTGCCAGCACAAGAAAGACAACAGCCACAGATGCGCGTATTGACACATCAAAGAGGCCACGTTAACAAACTGCGGCAAAACATCCTAAAACCTCTGCAGCAAACATCCCGAAATTCGTCATATCGTCTGACATATTTTACAGAGACACTCGAGGGCAAACTTGTTCATTCCAATCTCTCATCAATTCACTCGATCGAAATCAGTCATCTCGCTAGTATGTCACCTGAGGAGGGGGGTAGCGTAGCCAGAACAGGCAGGGCTGCTGCAAACCGTTCTTTTGGTGCCTCGCCCGAACTGGCACCTCCCATCAAAACACTCCATGTCTGTGTATGGGAGCCCCATGCTCCTAAACTCCATACTCGCAATGCTCAAAGCCTACAACATGCTTCTCATTGAAATGGGGTGACCTCAGCATTTGACATTGATTGGCAGGTAAGGCCGCTAATAGCTGATGTCAAACTCCGTGTGAACCCGCTTGTTTTAACAACCAGTGCTAGCACGAGAATGAACAAAAAGTCCATCTTTAATTAATGGTTGTCTTCTTGATGTACAACTATTTTCCCATTACTAGCAACAAATAATTAATATGATGCATCAACAGCATTATCGTGGAAAGCTGGTTTGCTGGTGCATCCCTGGCCGCTACCGCATACATGATACCACAGCAAACTTTACAGGGTTTATATTTGGAAAATCAATCATATCAGAGGGAACACTATTTCTACCTCAAGAGAGTTAGGCATTTTATTGCAAGCAAAGGGCTTTATATAATTACTTATAATATAATATATAATTACTTACATCAGAGTGAAGGCAACCCCTTAAAAAAACAAAGCCAACGCTAACAAGAGAAACCACGACAAAATAACTACAGCCGGCATGGGACACATACATAAAAAGCCAAGGCCTCCCACCTTTGGGGCACCCCTTAGAAAATGCCATAGCGCGCACGCAGTACACCCTGCTTGGTTTAACACTCACGACACTTTTAGAATCACAAATTGACAAGAAGAGAGAGAGGGGGGGGGGGAGGGAGAGAGAGAGAGAGAGAGAGAGAGAGAGAGAGAGAGAGAGAGAGAGAGAGAGAGAGAGAGAGAGAGAGAGAGAGAGAGAGAGAGAGAGAGAGAGAGAGAAAAGAGTTTGAACTAAGGTCGTTCATGTTGCGACCAGTGGTTACTACAGCTTTGCAAGGCAAATTCCTTAGAATGAACGACGTTTTACCTACCTCGAGTGCCAGGAAACCGCCCGGCCTCAGCGCCTGTGCTGCGCTTGAAAGCAGTTCCCGTATGGAGGCCAGCCCGTCCTCTCCACCCCCGTCCAATGCAAGCGCAGGCTCGTGGCACCGGACCTGCGGACGCGTGTCACCGGTGCCGTGCCAAGTGATGGGTGTTTAGTAAAGATTTATCAATGAGACAACCAGCGCCGTCCAGACATTAGGAGAATCTATAATTATCATGCCTGGTGCTACGCTCAGTGCTAGTTACGTGTGCAATGTAATGGTAAGTTAGGCAGGTGATAAGATTAGGCGCTAGGTTTATTGTAAAGGTATACCCTGATAGGATCCCCAACCCTCGCCCTGCATCCACGCCACATGACAACCTGTAAAGACTCGAATACCTACCCACAACTCCAAGTATTTGACGGATGCAACATAACTTCGATCATGAATAGTACTATTAAAATAGCGCGGGATTTTGTATCATGACATTGTTATAATAATGCTATTATTTGGGTAAGCGCCAGTAGTCAAAATCCACATAGGCATGAACCGCGACCCAAATTGGGAAGCAACACAAGCAATCGGGAAGCCCACGCCATCCATACAATTGTGTGTTGTGTTACACGACACACATATGGTGCCCATGACCCCGCTCGCGCGAGGAACGCAGAAAACATGACAGACAGCCTGAGGGCACTTTGGGATAACCAGCACCGGGGCCTGGTGTGAGGGGAAGGGAACAGGGGGGAGGCACCGGGACATACAGGCACGAAGGCATACCTCCTGTTGGACAACCCTCTGCATACAGGCACAAACTCATACCTCCTGTTGGAGGTGCGGCATATCCGGACTGGGGATGTACGGTGGGTTGCTCATGATGCCAGACAGGGAGGCCGGTCCCTGCAGAGTGAACACAGCCAGGGTGCCAGGCACAACAAGTATACATTACGATGCCCACGGGCCATGTCACCTGCTGCGTAAGATAGGGTCATCGGCGGCACGAAAACAT
The DNA here is from genome assembly GCA_009746045.1 of Mesostigma viride. Lineage (NCBI taxonomy): Eukaryota > Viridiplantae > Streptophyta > Mesostigmatophyceae > Mesostigmatales > Mesostigmataceae > Mesostigma > Mesostigma viride. Next base: position 136,087 of record RPFO01002176.1, read on the forward strand.
AACTACAAAAGTGGGTTCGCTGTGGATGTCACCATTGTTAGTTATAACGGGGAGCTGATGTGTCACTGCTGGCCTTCCAGGCTTGTGCCCCCCACCCACCCACCCCACTTGGACCAGTTTCCCGCACGGCTGGCCCTTCCCTTTACTTTCTCACTCCCACATTGAAAGTTGCGTCCCACGTTGCAACAGACTGCATCGAAAAACACGCGGCATCGACTACGAGACACACTTTCCACTGGCAACCCATGTAGTAGCATGCACGGGGCACCTCGAGGATCGCGGGCAAGAAGACATGACCATGTCACCGTACCAGCTCCACAATCAGCGGCTCGAGCCAGCTGCCCTGGCACACTCGCACCATGCCTGACGCGTTCGCCGAGGGGGAAAAAAAAAAAAAAGAAGAAGAACAACAAAAGAAAAGGCAGCGTAGACACGTCACGCATAGTAGTAAGTCAGCAATGGAGCCAAAGAATTCCATGCACGTCAACATGACCAGCTAAAAACAGTCACTCTGGCAACGCTTATGGCTCGCATGCATGGCTGCACATGGCATGGCACAACTCCACCCCACCCATGTATCCACCATTGCGCCCCCCGCATCCCCCCCCCCCGCCCAATCCCCCTTCGTGCAGCCCTGGACTGCCCTCCCCATGCAGCCACGACTGCCACGGTGGACTACCCATGAGCCACATGCACACATGGTCTACTGATGTCAGAAAAAAACACCCACACCTTCCTTCACACAACTGCCACTTCGCTTTCCCCCTTCGGCAGACCACCTTCCCGCAGTCCCCCCACACCCACACCCCACCCCACCCCCACACCCCAGCCCCACCTCCACCCCACCCCCATCCACCCCACCCCCATCCACCCCACCCCCCACCGGCCCCATCCTGCCCACATGTCACCACCTACAGCTACCGCTATCACCGATCACCAGGCCACGAAGCCATCCCCGGCCAATACCCACCTCACCAAGCCAGGGTCCGCCAGGGTTCTCCTTGGAGCACCTTAGAAGCCTGCCGTGGCAGCATGCGTGTACAAGGATACTGCATTCACAATACTGATCCAAGTACACTGCATTTGTATCACGATACTGATACAGTGACCTCTGGCCATCACCGCAATCCCACAGACGTTGTGAGCCGGTGTGCACATGTGCAGGTGCCACAGTCAAACTTTCCAGTACGCCCACCACAAGAGGATGCTTTGCTCAGTTTTTGCAAGGCTTTTTGCATTTTGTCTTTTTTCCAACCTCGCAGGCATGCAGATGGCCTTGTTGGCTTACCCTCCACTCCGCAGCGGCGCACGTTGGTGCACGCCACGACCGCCGCCTCTGGAGAGATATCGACCGCCCACACGACGGGAGACGGGCCTTGTACAGAAAATGGGGCATCCGAGCCTCCTTGTGGCCGCTTGCTCACCAGAAGCTTTGCCAAGGCCTGCTTGGGGTGTGTGTCGCCATCATGCGGGCCACAACCAAGGCCATTTTGTTCACATTCGTGGCCATTCTTTGGAAACAAATCAATACCAGAGTCCCCTTCCAGTCCCCCTCCCCCCTTAAGCACCACCCTTACTGGAGGACCCACTTGCTGGAGCACCCACTTGCTGGGGCACCCACTTGCTGGGGCACCCACTTGCTGGGGCACCCAGTAGCTGGAGCACCCACTTGCCTTTGTGACTAACTGGAAGGGAGCGAGATGGGGCAAAGCACGGCAACGAAGCGATGCAGCTCTCATCTTGCGCATAGCAACGCTTCATCCTTGAAATGCCGCGACCATCTCCCATCGCTGTGCCTATTTCTTCTCCCCACCCCGCTGCCTGTGGTAGGGCTTAACTGTGAGTGTCACAACCACCAAATATGCTGCAGATGCCACCCACTGGCCCCCGGCGTGCCCAAGGCGTGATGGCAGCAAACTCATATGAGGCGTGATGGCAGAGAACTCGCATGATGCATGATGGCAGAAAGCTCGTATGAGGTACGATGGTAAAAAGCTCGTATGAGGCACGATGGCGAGAAAATCATACTTGTACGAGGCAGCATGGAAGGGGACTCACGATTGCTAGGGCGCCGCTGCCCGTGCCCACATCCGCCCACGCACCGCTCGCAAGGGGCGGGTCCCTCTCCAGTTGCCTCTCGACCAGGTCCACCTGCAAGGCAGCAAGGGGCATGTGGGGAAGGGGGGGGAGGCATGGGAACATACTCCCTAAGCTCATACCAGACCGCGGTGCAAGACTCAACCAGGTCTACCTGCGGAGGGCATCCAAAGATATACCCGCCCTTTGAAGTTTAAGATAAGAGTCTCAGGTTTAAGATCTTGAGAAAATGGATTTTGGAAATTGCGGATGAAGATCGCAGGGCTGGTCTTGGGTCAAAAGATCTTAAAGTAGGCACCAAAGGCTGCTAAGCACGCCCCCCCTGCACAGCAGCTCTCTCAGCTCACTTTTCAGTTCAGTTTATTCCCATACTTCGCTGAGAAGATCTCCATTCTAGACATGATCAAATCATGTATGGGAAGAGATGAAGGCTCTCAAGTAGCTTACAAGGCCATGGACAAGCGGTCCGAGGGTTGGGAGAAAACGATCGATAAAAAAGACGAGAGTAACCCAGGACGTAGGAAGTAATTTACCAAGGACCAGAAATTCAGGGGAGTTCCATGTTCCATCATAGTGACATGACATTACACATAGTAGTAATGATTTATGCTCACGTCACTCTATGTGTATCATCAAAGTGGCATATTCTGTGAGGGGATGGTCTTGCCCTGCAGCTGCCCAACCCCGTTGTCCGTAGCCTTGTAATTGCCAGATGTAAAATGGCAGTCGCATTGAAGACACCCGGTTCATGGCTTGGCCAGACATAAGCAGGTCCCCTAAGGACTCGCCACTTATTGATAAAATCTGATGACTGTCTTTGATCCCACAGCCCCTGGTTGCCCAGGGGCGACAACCCATGCCGACGGCAGTGCCCCCGTCCATCACATCTGTGATGGTCACTGTTGTCCTCATGCAGACACGATATGCAGACACGATTTAGGCTTTACCTATCACATTTCGCTGGCGTCAGCCACCGTGTGCGCTCGCACACATCGACGTGGACATACCAGCATCAACTTTGTCCTAGAATGAGTCCCATTACTGAAATATAGTCGTACTATAAACGCAATAGTGTATTACCATTATATACGTACATGCATGACACTGCCCGGACGTGTGATCTACCAGCACACACAAACCATCCATGCATACATCCCCTCATCACGACAAAATGCTTGCGCGCATCCCACATGCAACATACCAGCACCAACACACCATGCAAGCATCCATCGTTCATACTCGCACTCGCATCCCACGTGTGACCCACCAGCATCAGATAGCCATACGAGCTTCCATCCGCGTATGCTTGTGCACCCCTTTCTTAATACTTGCGCACGCATCCCACGTGTGACGTACCAGCATCTCCGTCTCTGGGCGAGGGATCAGCACACCCGGCCGAACCTGCGAGCACGCAAGCAGCACCGACGAAATGGTCCTACTCAGTAAGTATCAAAGCCACACAAAGGTGAGGTTAGCCTCACAAATGGCTGGCCTGATCGCAGGCTCTCGATGACCACAAGGCAAAAGCTGTAATAAGATCTAATACCCCCTTGCAAACCGAATTGCAGCCTCAGGCAGCTGTGATCATATTAATTATTCATACTTAAGTAGTAGTGTCATATTGATTATCCTATAGTAAACCATAATTAATCATCATAGTAACTAACTTAGTAGCATACTAACGTCTGCCTTGGTTGGTGCCCTACGTTTCCGACCAAGGACACAACTAAGGTCCATGGGAACCACGTGGAGGTGGGCAGCCCTGTGTCCCTTCAAGCAAAGCTTAAAGGTGAAGCAAGAAGGGTTAAGCAAAGCTTGAACTCAACCCTTTCATAAGAGCCAAGCTGGAAGATAGCAAACACAATCCTTGCTGGGCTGGCAGGCGCCCGCAGGGCGCTGGGTCAAAAGTTTACCGACAAAGGGTGGCCGGTGGCCCGAAAAAAAAACGCCTCCGACCGATGCCATCTGCACGTTTCGGTGGCAAGAAACACGGCTCCGCAGTTGGCTTCCGATATTTTATCGAACAAGGGCAATCCAACTGATGAAATTTTACTGAACGAGGGGCGACCCCACGGCGGTCTGCTCCTCTCAGCGTGGGCTGTGTGGGATGTGAAAGGGCTCCTCTCAGCGTGGGCCCACGATGATCATGCGCCAGAATGCCACAGCGCCCGTATAGTGAACCCATTATTATGCGCCAGAATGCCACAGCGCCCGTATAGTGAACCCATTACTATGCGCCAGAATGCCAAAGCGCCCGTATAGTGAACCTATTATTATGCGCCAGAATGCCAAAGCGCCCGTATAGTGAACCCATTATTACGCGCCAGAATGCCACAGCGCCCGTATAGTGAATGCCACATCTCGAGATGCAATAATGATGGCGCGTACGATGCAGCCACGTACCGCCAGGACAAGATCCCGCCAGTGCGCCGCCCCCACCAGGTACTGCGCGCAGCATCGCCAAGAGCACACGTGGGCACACGTTGAGTCAGCTCAGAGGTTGAACCAGGCACTGCGACGTAGGAAGATCGCATTTTAAGAATGTTATGCTAACACCACCATGTGGAAGCCGCGCAAACGGCATGTGCGTAAGTAGAAGAAAGGCCCAAGGGAGGGCGGACGAGGATCGAATGCACTAAAATTAACAATGCGTGGCTGCCGGCAATCATACCCACCCGTTAGCACAAGAGCTTCCAAGCATGCATCCGCAACACTTGCGTCCAAGGACGCGTCCACAACACTTGCGTCCAAGCACGCATCCGCAACACGGGCCTCTAACATCGTGTCAAGGCAGACCCCTCCCTGAGGGCTAGCCCTGTCACAAGCCGACCGATCCAGACGAGCAACTGACCCCCACCGCACGGTTCCGTTGTTACCAAAAGCAACGTCTCTTGGCTCGCTTTGGCCTCTTTGGCCTCTTTGGTCTCTTTGGCCTCTTTGGCCTCTTTGGCCTCTTTGGCCTCTTTGGTCTCTTTGGCCTCTTTGGCCTCTTTGGTCTCTTTGGTCTCATTGCACACATGCACTGGCTTGAGCATCGTGGGAACCGACCTCAACGGTGGAATCTGACCCCTCCAACCACAGAGCCTGTGACCCCCAGCTCCCCGCAGCGCCCCCAGGGTTTGAAGCAAGAAAAAACCCAAGTCCCTGGCCCCTGATTCGTAGAGGGCAAGCACACCACCGATGCACATAGCTCAACGAGATAAAATATAAACAACGTGCTAAATGAACAAGGGTCACGGACAAACTCATGCACCAGGACAACATGACAAATGAGTACACTATACTAACATTCGCATGAGTGCTATACGCCGTGCCCACCCCACCTGGAAGGGCACGCGCCGCTCCAGCCGTGCGCACCACAGCGCGTCCAGAGAGGCCAGCGACGTCCGCAGCCGCAGCAGGTGCAGGTGAGCGGGGGGTGGAGGCGAAGGGGCAGGAGCAAGAGCAGCCGCAGAGGCAGGGAAGGAGGGAGGGGCAGGACAGGGAGGAGCGGCTGCTGGCCCCGCGTGCGTTACTGCAGCCGCGACGGGGCCGCCCGCGGGGGCGGCGGAATGACCGGAGCTGGAATTGGGGGTGGCAGCATTAGGCGTGGCTGTTATTGCCAACACCTGGTGCTGGCGGCGCAGGAGCCCTTGCTGGCGGCGCACAGCCTCCCAGCTCGTGCGCTGCCATCGGATGGAGCCAGCCATGCCCCCGTGGCTCTTCCCTGCTGATAACCACGCGGTGATTGCATCGATGTCATCGCTGGGGACGGAACGGGGGGGGGAGAGGACGCTGGCTTCTGCCTGCAAGCCGCGATAGTGGACCGCACGGGGAAAAAGGGGGGCGTGGGGGGACCGCACGGGGGAAAAGGGGGGGCGTGGGGGGACCGCGCGGGGAAAAAGGGGGGGCGTGTGGGGGACCGCGCGGGGAAAAAGGGGGGGCGTGTGGGGACCGCGCGGGGAAAAAGGGGGGCGTGTGGGGGACCGCGCGGGGAAAAGGGGGGCGTGGGGGGACCGCGCGGGGAAAAAGGGGGGCGTGGGGGGACCGCGCGGGGAAAAGGGGGGCGTGGGGGGACCGCGCGGGGAAAAGGGGGGGCGTGGGGGGACCGCACGGGGGAAAAGGGGGGCGTGGGGGGACCGCGCGGGGAAAAAGGGGGGCGTGTGGGGGACCGCGCGGGGAAAAAGGGGGGGCGTGTGGGGACCGCGCGGGGAAAAAGGGGGGGCGTGTGGGGGACCGCGCGGGGAAAAGGGGGGCGTGGGGGGACCGCGCGGGGAAAAAGGGGGGGCGTGTGGGGACCGCGCGGGGAAAAGGGGGGCGTGGGGGGACCGCGCGGGGAAAAAGGGGGGCGTGGGGGGTACCGCGCGGGGGAAAAGGGGGGCGTGGGGGGACCGCACGGGGGAAAAGGGGGGCGTGGGGGGTACCGCGCGGGGAAAAAGGGGGGCGTGGGGGGACCGCGCGGGGGAAAAGGGGGGCGTGGGGGGACCGCGCGGGGAAAAAGGGGGGCGTGTGGGGGACCGCGCGGGGGAAAAGGGGGGCGTGGGGGGGACCGCACGGGGGAAAAGGGGGGCGTGGGGGGGACCGCGCGGGGAAAAAGGGGGGGCGTGTGGGACCGCGCGGGGGAAAAGGGGGGCGTGGGGGGACCGCGCGGGGAAAAAGGGGGGGCGTGGGGGTACCGCGCGGGGGAAAAGGGGGGCGTGGGGGACCGCGCGGGGAAAAAGGGGGGGCGTGTGGGGACCGCGCGGGGAAAAGGGGGGCGTGGGGGGACCGCGCGGGGGAAAAGGGGGCGTGGGGGACCGCGCGGGGAAAAAGGGGGGCGTGTGGGGGACCGCGCGGGGGAAAAGGGGGGCGTGGGGGACCGCGCGGGGAAAAAGGGGGGGCGTGTGGGGACCGCGCGGGGAAAAAGGGGGGCGTGGGGGGACCGCGCGGGGGAAAAGGGGGGCGTGTGGGGGACCGCGCGGGGGAAAAGGGGGGCGTGTGGGGACCGCGCGGGGAAAAAGGGGGCGTGGGGGGACCGCGCGGGGAAAAGGGGGGCGTGGGGGACCGCGCGGGGAAAAGGGGGCGTGGGGGGGACCGCGCGGGGAAAAAGGGGGGGCGTGTGGGGACCGCGCGGGGAAAAGGGGGGCGTGGGGGGACCGCACGGGGGAAAAGGGGGGCGTGGGGGGACCGCGCGGGGAAAAAGGGGGGCGTGTGGGGGACCGCGCGGGGGAAAAGGGGGGGCGTGGGGGGGACCGCGCGGGGAAAAAGGGGGGCGTGGGGGTACCGCGCGGGGAAAAGGGGGGCGTGGGGGGGACCGCGCGGGGAAAAAGGGGGGCGTGTGGGGACCGCGCGGGGAAAAGGGGGGCGTGGGGGGGACCGCGCGGGGGAAAAGGGGGGCGTGGGGGGACCGCGCGGGGAAAAAGGGGGGCGTGTGGGGACCGCGCGGGGAAAAGGGGGGCGTGGGGGGACCGCGCGGGGAAAAAGGGGGGCGTGTGGGGGACCGCGCGGGGAAAAAGGGGGGCGTGGGGGGACCGCGCGGGGGAAAAGGGGGGCGTGTGGGGGACCGCGCGGGGAAAAAGGGGGGCGTGTGGGGGACCGCGCGGGGAAAAGGGGGGCGTGTGGGGACCGCGCGGGGGAAAAGGGGGCGTGTGGGGGACCGCGCGGGGAAAAAGGGGGGCGTGTGGGGACCGCGCGGGGAAAAGGGGGGCGTGGGGGGACCGCACGGGGGAAAAGGGGGGCGTGGGGGGACCGCGCGGGGAAAAAGGGGGGCGTGTGGGGACCGCGCGGGGGAAAAGGGGGGCGTGGGGGGACCGCGCGGGGAAAAGGGGGGCGTGGGGGTACCGCGCGGGGAAAAAGGGGGGCGTGGGGGACCGCGCGGGGAAAAAGGGGGGCGTGTGGGGGACCGCGCGGGGGAAAAGGGGGGGCGTGTGGGGGACCGCGCGGGGAAAAAGGGGGGGCGTGGGGGGTACCGCGCGGGGGAAAAGGGGGGGCGTGTGGTTCATGGTGTGTGGTGAGTGGCATGGGACCGCGTGCGGGATGACATGTGACGGCAGCCATGCGATAGCGCCAGAGTTTTCAGTTTCATTGTAGAGGATTGCTATCAAATCCATACCCCTCTATACTCGTGCCCTTGTAGAGATCGCTATAAAATCCATAACCCTCTATACGCATGCCGTTATAGAGGATCGCTATCAAATCCATACTCCTGTATACGCATGCGGCACTGTAGAAACACCAGAAAACCATGGTCATCTTGGCCAGCTCGTGGTAGGGACCCCAGGCAGTAACGCCGGTCGAGACAAAAGCCTACTGGCTCCATGGGCGACATTATCCGCTCATGCAGGGCACGTTACACATGAGCAAAAGGTCTTCTCCTCAAAACTGCAAGAAAAAGCGTGTCTCAATGTAAATGCAGTGCGTTTCTACGTAATGGTAAGCCCACGGCAAGAAGCAGCGAGCCTCTATGTAATGGTAAGCAAAGGATCTGCCGATTTCGGGTGTCTGCAATCATATTAACGGAGCGGTGCATTTCCATGCAGATTCCTAGCCTCCAGTTTCCTTTCCTAGCCATGCAGTCTGCTTTGAATCCTGTCCTGCACAAATCAAGCATAGGCAACGTCCACGGGCGGTGATGGTGGCATAGCGAGGCGGCATTCCGAGAGTTGAGCCAGTGCGCATGCTTAATCCTGTCAGTGTCAATCCTGCCAAGTCGACGGACCTCGATGGCGTCGTCCAGGAGCCAGTCCACCTCCCTCTGCGAGGCATCGTGGGGTTGGCCATACACCAAAAGGATGAGGGGGTGGGCACACGCGGAAAAAGGTAAGCCGTTAGATGAGCGGATGTGAGACGATTGTGGCGATCTCCCCCTTTCCCTGGAATGGCAAGAGCGGCATTATAAATTCTAAAAAGTATCAGGTACCCCAATACTGCGTGATGACACATGCCAAACAAAGTAAAACAGCTTAAACGTGGAAGTGCAATGAATACGCGATTATAGAAAAGAAGAGTCTATTGTACATAATCCGCGTTTATGTGATCCACATTTTTCTCTCCATTACGCCCAGGGAGATGATGTTTGAGAGAAAAGCACACCCTGCTGCACCGTACAGATGAGTTACAATTCAAGATGTGAACAGACAACTTGGTACTTCTGAATCCCCGCCCATCAAATTTGTGAAAGTCTGATCATTTACGCAGCAGACCATGCTGTTGTGGCTCAATAAGAAGAACTTCCTACTAGGTGACAAAATTACGTTATTATCATGCTTTCATATAAGACAGGTTTTGGAGAACGTTAAGCAGGGTCCTATGGTCAAATGAATCTCCAATATCTTGAAACCAAAAAAATTAATTAGAACTATGTAGGAAGTGATAGGTTTGCGTAGCATCAACGCAGCGTGCTTTCTGGTTGCGGCAGCCGTGCTTAGAATATTGACCAGATGCACAAATACCTTAAGTTCCGCAGAGGAAGGGCCTCCGTCGCGGGTTTGGAAGCTATTCCCAACACTTTCAGCCTTAGAAATGGCCTTATCCTTCCAGCCTAGTACGTCCGCTGCTAACGCAACGTGTTGTGGGTCTCGCTGAAATAGCGGGACGAGGCTGTCGTCAGGCTCCTGTAAACTGGCATGGGATGCCCTGCCCAGTGCTCCCTTGGACAGTGTTACATGCACACGTTTCCCCCAGGAAAATGGGGTCTTTCCTAGTTTCCTAATGTCGGATAGAACATCATTACGGCTAGTGTACCGCAGTTCCGGGTTTACATTTCCACGGCAAACGCTAGCAGCACATCGACGTTTCTTCCCAGGATAGGACAATTCTACTATCAAACTACGCGACAAATTTGAGCGAGGAAAAATGTATGCCAAAGATGACACAGGATGCCGGGGTATTGACCAGGAAAATCGTATAATTCCTTGAGGGCTGCCGAACATGGCGGTCGCTATATGAGGCTGTGGCTTTCCCAATTCCCGAACACGTTCATTTCTAAGTATTTACGCCTTTACATGTGCCATCCGATAGAATAATCATCAAGAGCCCGCTTACAGCCGCTCACGCAGTTCGTCCGTACCGTTCCGTGCAAAAGTGCATTCAAGACTTGCTGACGTGTACGTGTATCCCGCAACGGACGCACGGGAGCTGCCTGAATGCCTTGCGCTGCTAGCACGCAAAAAATCCACGTCGAACACCAGATGTCGGGCAAAGTCGCCGTGGCTCGACAAGGCGTCGACAGAGCATAAAGCGTGCCACAGTTTCTTCCCGAATAGAGCTGCCATTGCAGGCAGTTGCAAATTTGTGCAGTTTGTGCACCAAAGTCTTTGTTGTAACCGTTATCGTGCCAACATGGCAATGGCGGCAACTGCCAGCAGCATCCTTTCCTGCCCAGTGCAGCATGCGCCGGTGCAGGCCCGCAGGTGGGTGGGATACGACGCCAAATGGCGGGGGCAGACGGAGGCTAATTCGCTGCATTCCCGCTGATATGTACTTCAATTTTCAGCCAGCCAGCCGCCTCTCTTTTTAGCAAGGGCACGTCTTTGATGAGCTCTCGTTGCGGCTATTTTTCAATGTTAGGGTAATGTTTGAAATGATGCCAGTTGGCCCGTTGACTAGCCTCCTACTGCTTTGCATATCTTCACAGACGCCCACGATATGCTCCGCAATTCGTTGAAACTGGGATAGCTTGCGCCTTTTCGTTGGAATAGCTTGCGTCCTTTCGTTCGGCCTTGACAATCATGACTGGGCGCTCTTATTCTTGGACGCGTTGTAGGCCACTTCCTTGGTGCGAAACCCCCCTCCAGTCTGCATCACTCGGGCGCTATATCCTCCCTTCTCCTTTAGACATCTCGCGTCTTTGCTTGCTCCAATGAACCTGTCTGAATGAATGGCTGCCACTGTAAGTGCTGGCAGTACGCCATGCGCTCTCTCTCAACGGTACCCAGGGGGGGTGCCCCCCCCCAGGGGATGTGGGGAGAAGGGGATTCCCGTCATGCAAGCAAATACGAACGCTGTTGGGCAAGACGGTAGTTTTGCTGGTGCTGGCAGCGGTATCATATTACAAGGGCCTTTGAGCCTTCAGAGGAAGAAAACACCCTTCACAAAATTGTTGGAACTAGATCGAGGACACAGCAAGAAATCGAGGACCAACCGCTGACCGTTCCTGCAAATGCTGGCAGTATGAGAACATACCTAGTACCTAGCCTTCTAGTATGGACTGCTTGACGGCTGAACGCCAGACAAAAATCTAGTAGCACTCTAATACATAAACTAGAACTCTAATTCTGACTATACTTCTCCTGGAGCCTTTTGGATCGCCACGCTCCCCCCCCCCCCCCCCCCCCCCACCACATATCAATCTTGTCTCTCCTTTTGGAAATCCTCCTGTTCCCTTCTGCCAGCTCGCTGGGCTGCCCCCCGCTGCCTCGCCGCAAGGCGTCCCTCTCCACCCGCCCGCTGTTCCAGGGACCCCAGCCCGCGTGGATGCAGCCGTTAACCACCCGGCGACACCAGCTGTCCCCCGTGCGTGCCGAGGGGCAAGGAGGGGAGAGTTCGTCGGAGCGGCCGGCAGCCGGGCCAGGGCCATCTCAGCCCGCGGCGACCCCACCGGGTGAGCCTTAAGACTTGAGTAATCGTTGATGGATTGATATGTTTTGGATGGCCCGCACGTGATTGAAACGGACATTTCGGTTCTGGTGGGGAGCCTTGTCGCTGGTGAGCGTTATCTTGGAGCTTCTCTACCGAACATCATTAATACCATCAATATGGTTTGCAGTTCACTACTATAACACAAGTAAGAGGGGTGCGGGGGGGTGGGGGGTGATTGCAAGGGGTGTTTGCAAATTACACGTGTGTGACTGCAACTGCATTGACAAAGTGTTTGCGTGCAGCGAACATCCTTAGCGTGTGGTCTGTGCCCCATGTTGGCGGTCGCACCATGAATGCGACACGTGGTGGGCATGAGGCGCGAATGCCACAGGAAGACCCCTTGCTGTTCTGAGCACACTTTCTCGCACCACGTATGGCTGTGTTGATACAGCGACTGCTTGGCGTGGATAGGAACACTTAGATTGGAACAGTTGATAGATAGGAACACTTGATATATAGGAACACTTGATAGATAGGAACAGTTGGTATGGATGGGAAAGCATAGATGCACGGCCTAGCCCCGGTGGCATTTACTAATTACTATCCTGCTAGGGATTCACTATGCCTTATTACTATGCCGCTAGGGATTTACTATTCTGGCAGGGATTTACGTTGCCTTATGCCTCGTTTCTCGCGTCCCTTACATGAAAGGGTAAACATTGGTTGCGTGAGGTGCAAGCGCAACAAGGCATGGTTGCATGAGGTGCAAGCGCAACAAGGCATGGTTGCGTGAGGTGCAGGTGGCCACATTACAGAGCCGGGCTTGACAGGTGACTCATCGTGCAGATTCTCAGAAGGTCAGGCCTGTGCTGATTATATTGTTGGAATTACCTGCCCATGTAATTGACATGCTACCAACTGTTATGTTTACGACTGTATGAGGGTTTAGGACTAATGTGATATAGCATGATGCACCGCTCGCCCTCGGACCCTTTCTACCGCTAGTTTTTCCCCACCTTGGTCAATTGATTAATTGATTAGCACGGGACTTCGTCCCTTGTCGCCTTTTCCCACCTTACCTAGACCCTAGCCTGCCTTACTACCATCTCCTACCCAGCTGCTTGCTCTTACCCATCTGTTCCTGCGCACCTTCTCCCAGGCTGCCTTGTCACCGCCTCCTATGTGGGCTTCTCACCTCGTCTCATGCGCTGCTCACCTTGTCCTTTGCTTGGCAGCTGCCGAGAATGCCCCCTTGGAACGCGGCCAGTGGACCGCGATCGTGACAGGTGTCATCTCCTTAGTGCTTGCCATCGGGTACCTAGTGCTCATCCAAACGCTGGACACGCGAGGCGTCAACTTGATACCCCCACCCCCGGAGGCGTTCGGACCATAAAGCATGGGGGTGTAATGGGGACGGCATTATTTTTGGCAGCTTTGGTGACGTAGCCTAGTAGTTAACTCAAGAGGCGTTGGGACCATAAGCCGTGAGGTGTGTGCAAACGGGATTCCGAAGCAGTGCCCCAAGTCACTGCTTGCTGAAAGGCAAGGTTGTTAAGACTAGGATCTCAACTACTACCACATCCACGGCCATACATCGTGGATGGGAAATGTCGCTGGGTGGTCAAATTTTCAAAGAGTACCACATTCAAGTTCGACAGTGGCTGGGATTCGTGGTTTTCCATTCAGCATCGGATCTGAAACAACGTCCTTCCAGTGCCCACTTTTCCTGGTCAGGAACCTTGTTCGGTAGGTGGTGGATCCAGTTCTGGTCAGGGCTTGGAAAGATCAGCACATTGGGGCTGGTGAATCCAGTTCTGGTCAGGGCTTGGAAAGATCAGCACTTTGGGGCCAGTGTGATTGCCCCTGTAGATGTGTAGGATGTTAAATAAATGATTGATCGATCCTGTTCCGCAAAAGATTCTCAAGCATATACCCAATATGTGAGCATGAAGTACCTGCATATGTCATTCATTCATTCATTCATATTCATTCATTCATTCATTCATATTCATTCATTCATTCATTCATTCATTCATTCATTCATTCATTCATTCATTCATTCATTCATTCATTCATTCATTCATTCATTCATTCATTCATTCATTCATTCATTCATTCATTCATTCATTCATTCATTCATTCATTCATTCATTCATTCATTCATTCATTCATTCATTCATTCATTCATTCATTCATTCATTCATTCATTCATTCATTCATTCATTCATTCATTCATTCATTCATTCATTCATTCATTCATTCATTCATTCATTCATTCATTCATTCATTCATTCATTCATTCATTCATTCATTCATTCATTCATTCATTCATTCATTCATTCATTCATTCATTCATTCATTCATTCATTCATTCATTCATTCATTCATTCATTCATTCATTCATTCATTCATTCATTCATTCATTCATTCATTCATTCATTCATTCATTCATTCATTCATTCATTCATTCATTCATTCATTCATTCATTCATTCATTCATTCATTCATTCATTCATTCATTCATTCATTCATTCATTCATTCATTCATTCATTCATTCATTCATTCATTCATTCATTCATTCATTCATTCATTCATTCATTCATTCATTCATTCATTCATTCATTCATTCATTCATTCATTCATTCATTCATTCATTCATTCATTCATTCATTCATTCATTCATTCATTCATTCATTCATTCATTCATTCATTCATTCATACATACATACATACATACATCACGCGCCTCTGTTGGGAGAGTCACGGGGTACCAACTAGCTGCATGAGTATAGGTATACCTTTCATCCCTGTTTGATGCACATCAAGGAGGGGGCATGGGATCGACCCACCCCTTCTCTCATTGCCTTGAAAGACAGGCTGCACAGCCGGTACAAATTACACTTGCCTGTCATGCGCGTAGGCATGCCACGGGGTACTAAGCAAATCTCATCACCAAAATAATCACACTAGTTCAACAAACAGACAAATAACCAATCAGGCCTGGCCATTTTTGTTTTTATGTTGCCAAGAATAACGCAAGTTGAAGTATACATTAGACGCTGTCCTTGAACACGGCTGCAACCCTCTCGGCTGCAAGCCGTGGCGCCAGGTCCCCCGATTCCACCGCTGGACCTAACTCCCTCATGACTTCTGCCACAGCTGGGTCTTCCATCAACCTGTCAATGGATATCAGTGCCAGTGACCATGTACGTCAAATGGGCATACATGCACACACATCAGCTGTAGGAAGATCGAGCTAGTGAGTATTTATGCTCATGTAACGTGCAGACGCGTGTATTTGTAATTGTAGGCACCCACCCACCCACCCACCCACCCACCCACCCACCCACCCACCCACCCACCCACCCACCCACCCACCCACCCACCCACCCACCCACCCACCCACCCACCCACCCACCCACCCACCCACCCACCCACCCACCCACCCACCCACCCACCCACCCACCCACCCACCCACCCACCCACCCACCCACCCACCCACCAACGCTCTCACCAGCACCCCCACCCGCCCTCGGACAACACATGCGGCAGCACACAGTACACAAAGGCACTGCGCGCGCACGCAAGAATCCACATGCAAGCCACACTATCTCCGTGACCTGAAATCTCATGCCAAGTCTAGCACCTGCAAAGTGGAAAAACACAACCTGTCAGAGAAAAGGTTACACTGCACACTGTAACATGCCAAGCCTATCGGACAGGCACCTGCAAAGGACCGTTTCTTAAGGACGTGACAATTGTCCCGGTATGATTGAGTACAAAACGTTGGCCTATACAGACACTACAGGACAGTCGTCCCGGGGCTACCCATGCAGTCGCCTGATACCGGGACGATCATTAGGACTGCATAATTACACATTGTCTATTGCACGTGCGGCGTGCTTGGCTGATAGGCTTGGCACGTTACACACAAACACACATACGGAGGCTACCTATAACCAGAGAGCACATAATAGCCCTGTGCAAACGGAAAAGCACGACCGGGCGCATGCAGGGAACACATCCGGATGCCAGCAGTCGGATGCCAGCAGTCGGATGCCAGCAGTCGGATGCCAGCAGTCGGATGCCAGCAGAGTGAGCAGACCACTTGTGGCAGCACTTGTGCCAGCAGACCAAAGATTACACCCGAACTGAAAAGCACGTTAGCTTCAACCATGATACAACGGGACGTTACAAAGACACGCTACAAAGGGGGGGGGAGGGGGGAGGGGAGGGAATGCTACAAAAAAGGGGAACTTGTCAGTTAGCAGGGAAGGTAACTCACCGGTGCAAAACGAGGGCCTGCACCTGCTGCCAACACAAGCTGCGCCGCTGTCGGGAGCGCAGCGCCTGCAGCTGCCCGCTCCTCTGCATGGTTTCCTGGAAGTCCCTGAGCGCCGCCAGCACATCGCCCAGCCCGCTCTCCGTGTGACAGCTGCAGCAGATCACCTGGCACGGTGAGGCGGGCCAAGGCAGGGTGAGGCGCGCAGTAGCGCCGCGCATCGAGGGTCGCACAAAATGTGTCACGTGCAGCAAACAGTATCCAGCAACTGCACATAGCACTGACTGAAAGGTTGCGTGCGGCCACAAACGTCACAGACAGGCCCACCCAGGGATCAGACACGTAAACGATGAGAGATAGATGCTATGATGGCAAGTCCTGTTGTGGTGACGGTGCAGGCCACATGCGGTGACGGGGGAGGGCAGCGCACCATGTCATATTCTTGCCATAATGGGACACCGTAATGTTAATGCGGAGTTGAATCCGTCACTGTGCTGCGACCATGCATCCTATACGGACTGAGCCCGAGCCCACCTTTCCTCCACCGTCTCCCAGCTGCAATCTCATTTCATCTGCGGCCAGCGGCCAACCTCCCTTGACCCCCACCAGGCCCATGACTCGATGAAAACTTATGGTTACCCTAAATTTTGTGTCCCCCAATGGACTCACTCACATTCGGTGCCCACCCCGGCCGACATCGCTCCCAACCACCAAACCATTCAGCGTACCCTCGGCGCCCCCCCGTAGGCGCCACAAGCCTCCCAAACACCCAGCTATAAAACACTCACCCTCGGCGCCCACCCGGGCTTGCGCTGCTGCAGGTGGGCCAGCGCGTGCACGTACTCGTGTTGCGTGGCCTGCGCCTTGGCCTCGTTGCCGCCGTCCGCCTTATGGATGAGGACCAGGTCCGCCACCTCGGTGATGCCTGCGAGCATATAGGATGTAAATAGGATGTAAGAAGGATATAAACAGGATGTAAATAGAATGAATAAATGTGTATGTTTAGGGCAGTGGATGAGGGCGAGATTGGCCGCCTTAGTGATGCCTGAGGGTGGAGGGGGGTGATTGGAACAGGCAAAATGCAATATTACTGCGCGCGCGCGCACGCGTGCGTGTATGTGAGAGGGAAGAGCCGCATCACTGATGCCTGACGGCACAGAGGGTGGGTGGGTGGGTGGGTGGGTGGGTGGGTGGGTGGGTGGGTGGGTGGGTGGGTGGGTGGGTGGGTGGGTGGGTGGGTGGGTGGGTGGGTGGGTGGGTGGGTGGGTGGGTGGGTGGGTGGGTGGGTGGGTGGGTGGGTGGGTGGGTGGGTGGGTGGGTGGGTGGGTGGGTGGGTGAGTGGGTGGGTGGGTGGGTGGGTGGGTGGTGGGTGGGTGCGTGGGTGGGTGGGTGGGTGGGTGGGTGGGTGGGTGGGTGGGTGGGTGGGTGGGTGGGTGGGTGGGTGGGTGGGTGGGTGGGTGGGTGGGTGGGTGGGTGGGTGGGTGGGTGGGTGGGTGGGTGGGTGGGTGGGTGGGTGGGTGGGTGGGTGGGTGGGTGGGTGGGTGGGTGGGTGGGTGGGTCATAGGTGAGTTTTGATAGGTAAAATGCAATGGATGAGGGGGCGGGGGGGGAGGGGGGGGGGGGGGGGGGGCGTGGCAGGCGGGCAAGTGGGCAAGTGGGCGGGTGAAAGGTAGGCGGGCGGGTGGCCGGGCGAGCCATGCTAACCTATAAAAGTAAAATATAATTACTACTTTAAATTTAGACCATAAATCAGGGGCAGGAGTGACATGATCAAGAAAAAAATATCTGGAAAGGAGAGTCAGTGCTTCTACTAACGGGAGAATTCGTCAACTGGTTGACGAATTTCGAAATTAGTAGTAAAAAAGTTGACCATTCTGGGCAATTTGCCAACCACATTCGTCAACCACCTCGGCAATTCGTCAACCGGTTTGACGAAATGTTTAGGGTTTCGTCAACGAGTTTTTTGTAAACATCACCCGGTGATTTTTCACCCGGTGACAAGTCACCTAATTGGCGCGGCGTGGCGCGGCGCGGCGCAACGCGGCGCTCGAAGCACTTTTGCACAGAAGCGCTCTCAAGTCCGAACTCCGTGGGCGCAGCGCAACAAGCTTGACTGATTCATGGTCGCGTAAACTCACATCATAGGGTTGTCGTAAGTACAGGTAACAGCAGAAAAGCACCCCAGGTTTGATGAATCGCCAAGTCAAATAGTCAACCAGTTTGACGAATTGCCGAGACACATAGTCAACCATTCGACGAAGTGCCGAGGCAAATAGCCCAACCGCTTGACGAATGACAAAAACCCTTAGTAGAAGCACTGGGCTCTCCACAAGAAAATCAGTGTACGTTTAGGTCAGTTGAGTCTGAACACACGAAACAATATTGGTCCCTTTTGATACGTGATTTCAATCTCTTCTGATATCTGATTCTCTTGAGTCTGCATGCCCTGCATTCCATCCCCCGCGTGCGGGCGCGGCACCAGAACACACCAACCCCTCGATTCCTTCTCTTGGGTTCCTGCTCACCTCTCTTGATGCCCTGCATTCCATCCCCCGCGTGCGGGTGGAGCACAAGCACGGTCGCGTCTACCATGCTTGACACGTAAGTCTCACTCTGGCCCACCCCCACGGTCTCCACAAAAACCATGTCGTACCCGGCCGCCTGTGCATGAGGAGGTTTGACATGGGCGAGGTGGAAGTAAACAAGGTGTTACCAAGGAGGGACAAGTAAGCTAAGGGGGGAAAGCATTGAGAAATCAAATAGGAGAATGAAAGGTCAATGAGATTCCACAGAGGTTAAACTAATCACGTGCCTGATAAGGAAAAATTAACCAAGTGTTTACATGCCTCTGTTGACAGGCCACCAAGCACGTTGAAAAGTTCATCAAAAAATTAAATTAAATTATAACATGCCTCCGTTGGGAGATCATGTAGCACATATTCCTTGATGGATGGGTGGAGTGGAAAGAGCCGCGTAATCGAACTAACCTAACTCTAAGCTATCTAGTATCTAGTCTAGAAAATCCTAACTAAACTACTCATCAAAACGCCCCTTCCGCTTGGGGGGAGGGGGCTTGCCCACAGGGGCTGGCGTGTGAGCCTGGACAATCTCAACCACCGCGCGTCTTGTTCTGCATGGCAGTCCAAAGAAGGGAGAGAGAGTGGATGCGGTGTTCAAACTGGGCTGGGACCACTAGGTCGGCCAGCAACATCTGGATGTAGATCGTGACAGAAGTTCATCAAAGGGCTGCGCATAGTGCGTGGCAGTGGTTCGGCGTCCACCATCCTGCACCACCTGAGTGGGCCCCATGGTCTGCTACCGAAACACAGCATATTGAAAAAAAGCTCTGAAGGGGAATGTACCAGTATTATGCCCCAGTGATGCCTCCCGAGCTACGTCCATGGAGAGCGTAGCCAAGGCACTCCTACCAATAAGAGTCATCTTGAAAGAGTCATAATGAAGAGTCACAGTCGCTACTGACGTGGGATCCCGCTGCTGGCGTCCCACCCACTCACTAGCGTCAGAGGCGCACATAGCCAGCATGATATGCGTAATGCCGTGCGTTTTTCCCATAGCAATCTTTCACTCGTATGAAATCTATTTGCCACAGGTGCAACGCGTCTCTAGAGGCACAAGCCGTAGAATTGGGCATCCCTAAAGAACCTTTTCTGTACAGTAACTACAGTTAGTTCACGGCCAAAGCACTTCAAGGCCACCCCGGCACGTTTGTCAGGGGAAGTGAGTTAGAAGTCCTGGCTCTCCCAAAGAGGCTCCGATTTGTCTACAAATCCACAACTTGCGTGGAGAATTCCAAAAATCTGATCCTAGCTACAACTCCCTGTATAGTCTGTCATCTCTGTATTACAAAGATTCACTGAGATGACAGGCTTAGCTGGGAAGAGAAAAAGAAGTCACCGCCAGGACCTACGCCACAAAGATGACTGGCATCCGGCACAGACTGGCTGGCATCCGGCACACTGCGAATGGTTACAGATGCCTGCATGTATGGGCTATGGGTTACAGAACGGCACCCCACCTCGCACAACGTGATGGCATCTGAGGTGTTTGCAGCCACGCCTCCCAGCAGGCCACGGGTTGGGGACGGCCGGACAAAGGCCCTCTCTTCCGAAGCCAACCCCTGGTTTCGTGCGTGGTGGATGTACATAGATATTTTGAATTTAGTCCTATTCATTATGCGTTTTTTAGTGTTTCAGTGCGTGGTGGATGCATGCACGTGTGTGTTGGTGCGTGGTGGATTCATGTGTGTTTTGTTGCGTGGTGGATGCATATGCATGTGTGTGGAGGGATAGATAGCACTCTCCAACATGCCGTGGAATCGGCGCGCAACATCATGGGGGTGGCACACGTACAGCACACCGAGTCTTCCTCCTGTCTATTCAACAAATACCATCAATCGAAAAAGAGTAGCATAGCAGCATAGTAGCGTAGTAACAAAGCAGCAAAGTAGGATAGTAGCATAATCTACTATAGGATATAGTAGCATCATGTACTATAGGATCTTTACGGTCGTGTAAAGTGGGTGTGACATGCGAGCGAGGATCTTCCCAGTCGTGAAACCAAGGTAGAGACAGTGCAGTGGCTCTGATGTAGACTCAAAAGACGCAACACTGCGTGTGCCATATACAAAAACTGGGCAGAGCCATTTTCCCCCACCCGGCGCATGGATTGACACATGGTGGCAGCGTGACCAGCGACGACGTCCTTGTCCTGATTCTTTCTTTCGAACCAAGCTGCACAGCCGTATGTTGCCCAGCGCATGCAGAGGGAAACACGAGGCTTTTTGTAGCACGCGTAGAAAACAGATATCACGTAGCCTACCATTATAACAACCTACGATATCACGATACAGGACAAGGTAGAAAACAGATATCGCGTAGCCTACCATTATAACAACCTACGATATCACGATACAGGACAAGGTAGAAAACAGATATCACGTAGCCTACCATTATAACAACCTGCGATATCACGATACAGGACAAGGTAGAATACAGATATCACGTAGCCTACCATTATAACAACCTGCGATATCACGATACAGGACAAGGTAGAATACAGATATCACGTAACCTACCATTATAACAACCTGCGATATCACGATACAGTACAACACCCTACAGTGTCACGTTGCCTAATCCATCAGACCCGTTGCCTTATCCAGCAGACCCGCGGAAATACGAGGGCGACGTCTACGAGGTGGCCACTGTGGTGGCGCGTGCGCACCAGGACAACGGAAACTGGGGAAACAGCTCCACAACATACGGGCACGCTTTTAAAGCAGATCCACGCGATCATGTTCAAAAAGGGACTGGGGGGTGGGGGGTGGGGGGGGGTTATGGCGAATGCTGGGCAGAAAAAAAATGGGTGGACGGGGGAAAAAAAGGAAGAAACAAGAAAAAGTGAGAAGGCGGGGGGATGGAAAAATCCAAAATAAACCAGATAATCAAATGGAGGGTACGAAACAACAAAAGGGGGGGAGGGAAAAAATTGAGGTTTTTTTCTTCACTGGACGTTCTGCATTCAATCATGAGAAAGCTGAACCCAAGGGTGAGAAGTGAAACTACAGCAGCTATGCCCAGAAACAGTAACAGGCATGCATATAGTTTAGTACAGTATAATTTAGTACAGTATAGATCACATATAGACTACTGCTACATTTTCTACAATTTATCTAATATCCTGCATCTGGAATACGCCACCCTCAGTGACCTGCATGCGCGTCTTGTCTCCAAGGATGGACCCTCCCCCGAACTCGGACGAGGGATCCACCGCCAGCACCGCCACTCTGTGCCCTCTCGCGATGAGCCCAAGTCCCAACTCTTCAGGAAGCGTGCGCGCATGAGTTGAAACAGGACCAAAGGGCATCCGAGAGAGGCTGCGCAGTTAGGACTTTGCCCAAGTTTACTGGCTGCGCAGTCAGGACTTTGCCCAAGTTTACTGGCTGCGCAGTCAGGACTTTGCCCAAGTTTACTGGCGGACCACGACGATGAGGTTGTGAGGACGACACCATGAAAACCCCGCTGTTCGTGGTGCAAAGTTCAGTGCTTCTTTACTAAGGCAGGACCCATGTTCACTAAACCAGACCATACTTCATCGCAACCCAGTCCAGACTCGGCCATAACACAACTGCTCAGTTGGTCAAGGCAAGACGTGCAGGGTTCCAGGTTCCGGGTTTCGGGATCAAAATGATGATGGCTGGACATCATAAACAGCGACCTGTTCCTGAAAGGCGTGCGTGGGGTGATGGTTCCTGAGAAGAAAACTGAGCAGCTCAATTTTAAACCACATTGGGTTGGCACAAGGCGATCGGCCTCCAGAGCACAGCTACTAGAAAACAGCTACCTGTCTGTGTGGACATGAGGCAGTAAAGCAAACATTGGGCAAGGTTGGGAACCTTGAGCACGGACTCACTTTCTATCAGGGACGACTTGCCCACCCCTGGCGGGCCGGACAGACCGACCCTCAGGGTGCTACCGCTGGCGCTGCCTCCCTGTTTCTCTTGGGCAGCTTTGGTGACGTAGTCTAGCAGCTCACTTGCCTGGATGGTCACGGCAACGGCAAAAGGACAAGATAATATAGAATACAGTTTCATAAGATAATTTTTGTCACAGGATCAGATACCAAGAAAATGAGGCATCGCAACCAACCGAGATAAAGCATCGTCTCAAGCAGGTAGGGTTGGGTCGGTTCCCGCGGAGTAACCGAGGGGTCGGTTACCGGGGAGTAACCGAGGGGTCGGTTACCGGGGAGTAAACTAGGGGTCGGTTACCGGAACCGGTTACCGGTAGTGCCGATACCGGTAACGGACGGCCTCCCTGGTAACCGGTACCGGTACCGAAGGCGATCCGAGGTAACCGAGGTACTCGGCTACCTCTCGGTTACCGTTACTGTGGCGCTGCGCCAAGTGCCAACAACCAGCCCGGCAAGGATTTCGTCAGTCTTTCAGACAGCAATATGGTGACGGTAACCGGTAACCGATGGCAGTGGGTACTGGCAACCGGTGGTAACGAGTACTACTAGCACTGGACTTAGCCTTCAGTTTATGCCATGGAGTACCGGTAATCGGTTCCCAATTACCGATTGCCTCGCCCGGCAACCGATACCGGTACCGGGAGCCGAGGGCAAGTACCGGTTCCGGTACCAATGGGCCAGAACCGGTAACCGACCCAAACCTACAAGCAGGCTTGGAGTTTACTCAATACTACTATCTGCTCAGCTTGGTCACTGGCCTGCTGGCCTCATCTGCAAACTGCCAGTTAAGGGAGGCTGCCTCCAGGTCGGGAACCATGTTGGATGATGACACCAGAATTGAAATGGGGGGGTGATTGCATCCCAGCCAGATAGGCTGTGCCTGAGCCACCCGGTGTTGCCCAGCCAAATTCTGACAGCACCTCCCACTGCAAAGTTGGGTGAGACTCCCTGCCAGGTGGGGCAAAGCTTTCTGGAGAACAAGGGCCCCCCTTGTGTGGGTGGAGGAAGGCGGCGATGGAGGACAGTGGGGGTGACAGCATCTTATGTATCCATGGGGATGACAGCACGTATAACATACTATCCCGCCGTAGATAACTCCCCCCACACCAACACACCATCCCTCCTGCCGTAGATAACTCCCCCCACACCAACACACCATCCCTCCTGCCGTAGATAAGTACCCCCCCCCACGAGATGACTGGAGGATGGCCCAGGGTCCTATGGCTTGGCATGGCAACCGCCCAAGCGTTGTAGTGACATTATAGTGACCAATGGGTCTAGTACAGCATACTAGAGCTTCGTGAGGCAACCCCCTTTCTTGGTTCGATTGCGAGACTGTTGTCGAGACTCCAGCGTTCAAGCGAATGGCCACTGTATCGTTCAACTGACGTACTAAATCGTCCCTTCAAAATCGAACACACTGCAATCATGGGAACACCGATCTCTTGAGCTTGATGCATCCGAGCCCTCAGACACGCCCCATCCCAAGCCCAGCCATGCAGAATTCAGGTGAAGGCGCCGCAGCTATTTGGGTTCTCCATCGTTTGACAGTGCATCGAGCCAACAATCACGCCACAGGAAATATCCAGCCATGCACACCACGATCAATATTAAGAACATGCTGCGGTTTCTGATTCTGAGGCAGCAACAACAAGGAAAGTCAACAGCGAAGAACACCCTCCCAACGCCACGTAACCATCATCCTGTGATACCAAAGACACGGCCATATAGGAGGGGTTAGGAATAGGGAGAGGTCAGCACA
This sequence comes from Mesostigma viride, assembly GCA_009746045.1. Classification (NCBI taxonomy): domain Eukaryota; kingdom Viridiplantae; phylum Streptophyta; class Mesostigmatophyceae; order Mesostigmatales; family Mesostigmataceae; genus Mesostigma; species Mesostigma viride. The sequence continues at coordinate 160,258 of RPFO01002176.1, forward strand.
CAGTGACATACAGCCTCCAGCTGCTGTAAGCTTTACGAACAGCTTCAACCATTGCGCTTCACTGTTGCTATGATGTCAAGAAACAGGCATTCGCGAGGATGAGAAAGGGAAGGGAAGAGGAGAGGAAGGTTTGGAGGGGGGGGGGGGGGAGGGAAAAAGGACCGGTTTGTGCATACCTGGGCGCGATGGTCTTTTCGGATGGATTCGCAAAGCGTGATAGCTCGAGAGAGAGCCTGCCGGGATCCAGCTAACAGAGATCGCGCCAACGACTGCGCCATGTAGACTACCCGCAAGTTGGACCGTTTTCCTGCGAGTCAAGCAACGCGCCGTTCCTCCGATGCCATGCACGCCGCGTGGGGCATGCAAATTCGAATTCCACAAGAATCGTAGACAGTAACCCTTGAACATTTATCCCATATCGAGAACTATCTGTATCACCTTTCGGCTACGATATCGCCATTTAGGTGCGTCTTGTTATCTGATAGCGATCGACAGCAGCTGCATCGGCTGTGCCGGATGCAGGCCGAAGTCTTCAAGGTTTAACTCTCCAGCATGGCTTACGTTACTCCAACCAAGAAGTGATGAGCAAGCCGGTCAGAGGGTGCTGGAAACGCTTCCCATGCTTTTTGTCTACGTACCCGAGGCTAGGACGTTTGCAGTTTGAAATTGCCTTGGCAATAAACATGCTCGCGGACAGGTCACGGACTGCAGGACGTCCCGACTCCCGAGCTGGTAAATAATTGCCAATCATCCTTTGCACGCCTACAGCGCGAAGGCAAGCCTTTCAGGAAGATCCCAACACTTGGAAGTTGTAAGTGCCACGTGGCACCAACGGCTGGAAAGACGACAGTAGCCAGCATCGCGGTCGTGGGTGACGGACATTGGCGGGATTTGCGAACACGGCGTCAGGCACTGGACTAGACTGGACTACAATTATGGGCGAGCCTGTGCACTGGGTGCAGGACTGCAGAGCCAAAGCAATGGCGGTTGGCAAGAGAAGCACGTATTACTGCTGGTAGCTTGGACAGGCAGCATTCATTGCATTCGTCATCTTGTAAGACATCTCGTCTCGTCTTTTTCACCCTTCAGACATGACGTCGCTACGTCTAACGGGCGGAGCAGCCAATGCTGTGGTGTCACTCCCTCAACGGCGATCGGCACGACTTGCCGCTCGCACCATACTGGGTGAGTGCCAGAGGTATTGCTGACCCTAAGGACGGCGGAATTCGCATTGCCCATGCATCGTGTTTAGCTGACGGTGCTCTCATGGCTAGCAGTACCCGCAACAGATATATCTGCTTTGGGAGCGCGTGCGTCCTTGATGAGCAGGATTAAGAAATTTCATGTGCATGAGTTGTGTTCTATCCGAAGTCGCCCGATCTGGCTATAGTTAAAACCAGGTTGTGAATAAATTTCTCAAATGCACGCAACGCAGTCCCGTTAGTTTGTCAATCACGATCACGAGCTTCCTAGGCCTAGTCATCAACGCCATTTCGTGGTCTCAAACTGCGTTGGTATGAACCCGCGTTTGCATCGACCTGCGTGCATCGACCTGCGCATGCACCGCTTTGTGGCAACCTGGCGATATTCGACAGAAGCGGTTCCTGTCGTTACGCGCACCTTCGCGGAGGACGGACAAGCTCAGCAGCGCAACGAGCCACCCAAAAGCCGCAAACCAGCGAAAGTCGTTCGCAAGGAGACAGGGATCCCAGCCGATGCTGTCGACGAGATAGTCAGTCAGGCACCAGCGGCTAAAGTACCTCGATCAACCAAGGCGAAGGCCTTCCCGACTCGCGGCCTTGAGGTCCGTTCTGGTGTCATATTGTTCAATATGTCTGCTGCCAAACTTTCTCAGTGCAATCAAGGTATTTAGAACCACGCTGCCAAACCTTGACAGTGTTTCCTGTAGTGTCACGCAGCCAGAACTCCTTCAAAACAGTAAAGATTTTACGCTGCCAAACTCGTACAGTGCAGTAAAGCTGACGTTTGCACAGAGTGTTGACCACAGTGATGCCTGTCATTACCCAGTGCTAGGGTGTCAGCAAAATAGTTCACATAATTGCTTGTCCCCACAACCCAATCGCGAGCTCTTGCTTTTCTGGAGCCGGTGCATGCATGCCAACTGCGCACGTGACGTGCACCAAAGAACAACACTCCTGCTGGCCGTCACCGCCAGCTGTACGTTTGTCCCTCCTTTTGTGATGCGTGACTTGGCAGCGGTTACAGCGTGTCTCCTTCTTTGTCTCCTTGCCTCTTCTAGAATCGGCCCGTCCAACCCCCTGTGGGAAGGGGTGCCTGTCGCAAAGCCTAGTTTCTCGTAATGCTATTTCACGTAATGCTCTTCCACGGAGTGCTCAGAGTGTGAGCACCTAAATGCATGCCTATTTCCTGCACGTGTGTGGTGGATAGTAATGTACCACTCATTGTCCCAAGGAGATACTACCAATGGTGCTATCTCCTGCACAGGTATGTGGATAGTATGTAGTGCTAAGGTTCCCACGGAGATACTACCAATGGTGCTATCTCCTGCACAGGTATGTGGATAGTATGTAGTGCTAAGGTTCCCAAGGAGATACTACCAATGGTGCTGGCAAGCATGACTTGACGGTGGTTAGTGTGCGTGTGGTCATGGTGGTCTTGTTTGGCCGATTGCGTGATGCCCTGAGTGTGTGTATGTACTTGCGTGCCCATCTCCTGCATGTGCATGGCAAACCTTGGTGGGAACCCACAGGAGAAAATGTGGGGCATGGGTTATAAATACGTGGTGGGCGTGGACGAGGCAGGGCGGGGCCCCCTTGCTGGCCCCGTGGTGGCTGCCGCATGCATACTCCCCCGCGACCTGGACATCCCAGGCAGGTGGCGCCATCCTTGATGCATGTGTCCATAGATAACGGACCCTGTGAATGGTTTTCATAAACCAAACATGGTTTTCATTAATCAAGTGGCATTGTCATTTGAACTTGATGGCTTCCATGGTATGGCTGTAGTGAACCTGATGGGTGCCTACAGTGAACCTGATGCGTGGCCTAAAGAGCACATTATGCATGGCTGTGGTAGACCCGGTGCATGGTTTCATGGGTTTCATGGACCAGGCAAGTGCATTGTCATTTGCACTTGATGGTTCTAGTGGCGCTTCTATTGCGAACCTGATGGGTGCCTATAGTGAACCTGGTGCGTGGCTATAGAGAGCACAATATGCATGGCTGTAGTAGACCCGGTGCATAGGTACAGCTGCTTACTATGCATCCCTGCAGCTGACGCATGGGCAGAACAGGGATGTGTACAGCCTGTAGTTCCACAATCCGTAGCTGCACAATCCTTAGCCTTTCATGTGGCTGCTACCAGACGTTGATCTGTTTTGTCTCCATCTAGTAATTTGCATCTTGTATTGAATGGCTTGCTATTTGTTATGTATTAATCATACCATTATGGTAATATCAGACAACTGGTTGTACCTTTCTGGAAACAGCTGGGGGGCGGGGGGCGTAGGAGGGGGAGGTCAGATAGCTAGGTATGGTGTGGGGTTGAATTTTGAAGTTTAGCATTAGCTATGATTAAATTTTTACGCACTGATCATATGCTGCCAAGTGTGCTTGTGGACTGCTTGTAGACTGCCTGTAGACTGCTTGTAGACTGCTTGTAGGCTGCTTGTAGACTGCTTGTAGACTGCTTGTAGACTGCTTGTAGGCTGCTTGTAGACTGCTTGTAGACTGCTTGTAGACTGCTTGTAGACTGCTTGTAGGCTGCTTGTAGGCTGCTTGTAGACTGCTTGTAGGCTTTCCCTGCGCACAGCTGCGTGGTGCTTTGGGTTGTTTTCATGATGGGCTTTTCTTTCTTTCGCATTGAGTGATGCATTTGTTTGATGGTGCATGAGTGGATGTTTTCATTAAGTAATATCGTTGACGAGATAGTCCTGTACCTTAAGTCGTACTACAAGTTTGGAATCCAAACACAACTCCGGCCCCAACTCACCCGGCCGTTCAATCTCCTGCCCCGCTGCCTTCTAACCCTCATTGCAGCCACCAAACAACAGCAATCCTTCACTCCTTAGCTTTTTTTTCTTATAATGAAATCAAGACATGACTTGCCCACTCGGCAGCCATCGACGACAGCAAGGCGATGAGCGCCCGATCCCTCGCCCCCTCCAAGTCTGATATCAAGTTCAAGACGTTTGTGTGGCCCCATCTGCAGCCATCAACGACAGCAAGAAAATGAGCAAGAAAGACCGCGATGAGGTGTACGCGCTGCTGGCGTCCACGCCCGAGGTTCACTACGCGGTGAGTACGTGACGTAAACAAGCCACTCCACCTTGGTCATGGGCCCGGCAGGTGCACTTGGCGGTGAGTAACCACTGCACCTTGGCTTTGTTCAGCCGGTCAAGTGCTGGGTGTAGCTCGCGGTGAGCTACGGTCGCAATGAAGTAGAGACTTGAAATCACACGCAAGCGACATGCTCACGTGGTGGGTGAGCTATGGGGTGCGTCACCGCCCCACCTCGTTTATGAGGCCTGCAGGTGCTCTATGCGGTAGCAGCTTTTGCAGTAAGCTGCTATATGGACGTACGAGAAAGGCTTGGATAGCAATAACACAGGATGTAAGGTACTTTGTAGTGGTACTTTCTTGCAACTTACATTGTTATGCGGTGGGCGAGCTGCGTGGTGAGCACGCGACACGAGCGTGAGTTTGAGTTGGTATGCCTGGCGGGTGCAGCAGATGGGTGCGCTAGTATTGAATGACACTTATGACTGGAGTAAAGTGAGCCGCATGCCAATGTGGTGGGCGTACGAGGCAGCGTTGTCATCATGCATGGTGTGTGTGCATGGCCGGCAGGTCTGCTGCGTGGATGCAGCATCATCACACTCATGCGCATTGCTGAGGAGGCATGTCACTGTCATGCACGAGTGGCGCCGTGAAGGGCAGCGCTTGTCATCGTCATGCCGACCGCTAAGGGGGCCTGTCACAGTGGCGCAGGTGGGGTATCTCGAACGGCAGCGTTGGGAGGGGCACTGCACGAACCCAGGTTCAAATGAGAAACGACCGTAATGGCGCCACGGTAGAGCAACATGTTTAGAGATATCAATTACAATTGGGGAGGCGTGTTGCGTGGTGACATAGCATAGCGCTGACATGAGCTTTTTTCATGTCCCGTGGTGGCATAGGCACAGCAGCGTAGCGTGGATAACAACTTCACCCCCCCTCACCTGAGCCTACCTCACTCATTGTGCCTCCCCTCACTGGAACCTAGTAGCGTGGTCCTGAAGAGGAACTTTTTTGTGCCGGTCACGTCATGTGGCACCATCCACTGCCCGTCTACGTGAATCATCTGGCTTGTCTTCTCGCCCCCTTCCAGGTGCACATCGTGGAGTCCACCGTGATCGATGAGATCAACATCCTGCAGGTGAGTGGGTGGCAGGGGAAGCCGCAGGGCAGAGGGAGACATGAGAGAGTCTGCAGGGAATTTGGGGGGAAGTGGCTGGAAAGTCTGGGCTGAAATGTCCATCCTTGAGTGTCTACCCGCGACCGGGATGCCGACAGCCGCGTGCTGCCATGGAGATGCACGAGACATGTTGGCTATCCTCTGCACGGCTGTTGAGGAGAACCGTCTGGAGGGTCATCCTATTGATAAGCTCATTGGGGTTTAAGTGAGATGCTTGACAGCTATGTGGACCGAGACCTAGGTGGGCATGTGCGACCCAAGCGTAAATGACCTGGGGGGTGAGCGTCTCTAACAGCTGGGGACCTGTCACGCATACGGAGAAAGGAGGAAGGACCGCCCCTGACCGTGCACAGGAAAATCACTATAGAAACCACTATAGAAATCACTATAGAACCACTATAGAATCACTATAGAGTGTTTGCATCCTGTCCCTTTCTTCTCACAACTCTGATGATTAGGACAAAGGGACCCTACCCCTTTGCAGAAGCCTGGGCCTCGCCCTCGCCCTCGCCCTCGCCCTCGCCCTCGCCCTCGCCCTCGCCCTCGCCCTCGCCCTCGCCCTCGCCCTCGCCCTCGCCCTCGCCCTCGCCCTCGCCCTCGCCCTCGCCCTCGCCCTCGCCCTCGCCCTCGCCCTCGCCCTCGCCCTCGCCCTCGCCCTCGCCCTCGCCCTCGCCCTCGCCCTCGCCCTATCTGGCGTGCTTCTCAATCTTCTACGCAAGGTGGCCTTTGTTGAACCCAATTGCATGAGTTGAGCCCAATGCGGCGCAGGTGCATTGCAGGTGGTCTAGAATCCGTGCTCGGGCGAGCTCGGGTGTAATACTTGCACCCTTGCCATTCGTATTCTCGCAGATTTTTTTCGGGTCACTAGATCACCCGTTTGTGCGGCCGCAATGCTTTTCATGCCAGGAGCTTGTCTGCTCACCTTCGGACATGATTCATCCACTGCAATTTCGCCACGTCGTGCCTAACCGACTTCTTCCTCGGGTTGGAAGGCACTGAGGTGTCTGGAAGCACAAGGTGCTTGAGAGTCTCTGCGGGGAGCGGTCACACAGCTTGTATAGCACTTGCATGCAGGAGACCGGAGATGTCCTTTTTTAAAATGCCAATGCCCTGCGAATGATACATTTAATGAAGTGTAACCGCTGTCTACGGTTGTGCCATTACTATGGCATGTTCCACCAATGTCAACCATGCCCCTGGCATAAAAAACACGTCCAGGCTACCCTGAAGGCCATGGAGGGCGCCACGTCATCGCTCGAGAAGAAGGTGCTAGCGCTTCTCAAAGAGGAGTCTTCACAGCAGGAGGCTGCGGTGGCTGTGGACAGCAATCAGGAGTCCCTGTTCTACTACCTCGTGGACGGGAACCGGCTGCCAGCGATGCTCAAGCCGACAGTGGCGACAGCTGTGATCCAGGTGCGCCGGCAGTCGTACAAAAAATGGACATGCCATTCTTTTTCCTTGAAATCTTTTTCTGGAGACCTTTTCTTTGGAGACTTTATCTAGAGTTTTTTGCTCTAATGTTTTTCTGGAGTGAGTGGAGTCTTGGGTCTTCAGTTTTTACTGGTCCCACATGGGTGCCTGTGGGGCATGGAGAAGAGATCGGTGGTTCATGCGATCACTGGCCCACCTTGGCGAGCGAGGGAAGCAAGGTTGCATCGAGGTTGGGTGTGCCGTGGCAGCTGGCAGCTGGGTCTGGTGGGTGACAACAGACCATCCCACAGTTCTTTGCCGGCTGGGATGCTCAAGGATGAAGACAGCACACCGTCATCTGGTGACCAAAGCAGGCCGGCTAGAAGCTTCTTGTGCGGCATTCAGGCTGTTTGGAGGGAATGCTTCTAATAGAATGATTCAGATCACCATGGCGTTGATAGGTCACACCAGCTAGGCCCTTGTTGCCTATTCTATACTGGCGTATAGAAAGTCAGGATGTATGGAGGGTGCCCACCAGGCCTAAATATAAAGGGCTGATGGTTGGGGTCCATGGCAAGTCAGACTAGAGGTGACCCAAGAAATTTAAGATAAATAGCTCAAAATTGTCATCCGTAGGTCAAGAAGAGGTGTACAGGGCTGAATCTTTCCTGGGCCCACCTTCTTCTCTAATATCCGTTCACTTTGCTTGGCTGGTGTACCCTACGCTTCGGCCCGCCGCGCTGGCAAGCACGGCCTTCTGAAAATACCCGCACACGAAAAACAAGGTGCAGCAGGCGATCTGATGCTCTTGTGCACCAGATGCTTCACGCTGGAAGTGCTGAGAACTGGCTGGGAACGTTGAACGTTGATACGCCACCATCTCTTGCATGAGTAAGCTAGTTAACCATGGCCGCGCTGATACCAGCAGCTATCCCACCAGCTACCCTACCTACCTACCTACCTACCTACCTACCTACCTACCTACCTACCTACCTACCTACCTACCTACCTACCTACCTACCTACCTACCTACCTACCTACCTACCTACCTACCTACCTACCTACCTACCTACCTACCTACCTACCTACCTACCTACCTACCTACCTACCTACCTACCTACCTACCTACCTACCTACCTACCTACCTACCTACCTACCTACCTACCTATCTACCTACCTACCTACCTACCTACCTACCTACCTACCTACCTACCTACCTACCTACCTACCTACCTACCTACCTACCTACCTACCTACCTACCTACCTACCTACCTACCTACCTACCTACCTACCTACCTACCTACCTACCTACCTACCTATCTACCTACCTACCTACCTACCTACCTACCTACCTACCTACCTACCTACCTACCTACCTACCTACCTACCTACCTACCTACCTACCTACCTACCTACCTACCTACCTACCTACCTACCTACCTACCTACCTACCTACCTACCTACCTACCTACCTATCTACCTACCTACCTACCTACCTACCTACCTACCTACCTACCTACCTACCTACCTACCTACCTACCTACCTACCTACCTACCTACCTACCTACCTACCTACCTACCTACCTACCTACCTACCTACCTACCTACCTACCTACCTACCTACCTACCTACCTACCTACCTACCTACCTACTACTCTCTCTCACACACACACACATGCACATTGTGACTGCATGTCGTTGCGGTGCCAATCACAGGGGGATGGCACATCTACGGCAATCGCCGCCGCTTCGATTGTCGCAAAGGTCACTCGAGATCGCATCATGGAGGAATACGATAAGTAAGCCATCCACATAGAAGGAATATGTAATTATATAGACAAGTTAGGAGGAATACGATATATAAGTGAGCCATCCACATAGAAGGAATATATAATTATGTAGACAAGTTAACCAGCCAAGCACATGCCATCTTACACTGACATTTCGGTTCTTTACCGAGTTCTCCCTGCCTTTGTACATGGCCCCTACCTTGCCTTACCCTGCCCTGCCCTGCCCTGCCTCGCCCTGCCCTGCCCTGCCCTGCCCTGCCCTGCCCTGCCCTGCCCTGCCCTGCCCTGCCCTGCCCTGCCCTGCCCTGCCCTGCCCTGCCCTGCCCTGCCCTGCCCTGCCCTGCCCTGCCCTGCCCTGCCCTGCCCTGCCCTGCCCTGCCCTGCCCTGCCCTGCCCTGCCCTGCCCTGCCCTGCCCTGCCCTGCCCTGCCCTGCCCTGCCCTGCCCTGCCCTGCCCTGCCCTGCCCTGCCCTGCCCTGTCTCGCCTTGCCTTACCCTGCTGTAGTGTTCCAGTTTAATCTGGAATGCATCTTCGCTGAAATTTTGGTGATTGCCATTCTTTTTCTTGTTTCCTTTTTTTTTGGTGGGGGGGGGCTATTACTCTCCTTGTCACCATTGTGATTTTATTGTAAGCACGAATGGTGGCATACTTAGGCTTCAATCTGATGTCATAATTGGAACAGGTTGATGTCATGATGGGAACTGGGTTATGCTTCTGCTATAATGAGAACAATCCGGTGCGTTGTGACACGGGTCATGCAGTATTCAGAAGTGATAAGGTGATGGCAGCCGCCATGTTTTAAGTTGTACTTCTTGCAGTTTGATCTGAGAGCGGTTTCTAGCTTCACGCCACCCCACCCCACCCCACCCCACCCTACCCCACCCCACCCCACCCCACCCCACCCCACCCCACCCCACCCCACCCCACCCCACCCCACCCCACCCCACCCCACCCCACCCCACCCCACCCCACCCCACCCCACCCCACCCACCCCACCCCACCCCACCCCACCCCACCCCACCCCACCCCACCCCACCCCACCCCACCCCACCCCACCCTACCCCACCGTACCCGACCCGACCCGACCCGACCCGACCCTACCCGACCCTACCCTACCCTACCCTACCCTACCCTACCCTACCCTACCCTACCCTACCCTACCCTACCCTACCCTACCCTACCCTACCCTACCCTACCCTACCCTACCCTACCCTACCCTACCCTACCCTACCCTACCCTACCCTACCCTACCCTACCCTACCCTACCCTACCCTACCCTACCCTACCCTACCCCACCCTACCCTTACACGGAAGGGCACTAATTTGATCCCATTTCTGTGCAACGGTTGGATACACGCAGGAAGTGGCCTGAGTATGGCTTTGGCGACCACAAGGGCTACGGTACCGCAGCACACATGGCAGCCGTACGCAAGCTGGGGCCCTTGGATGTCCACAGGAGGTCATTTGAGCCCATCAAATCCATGGTGGCGGGAAACAAGGGTTGATGCTCGGCCCAGGGCATCATGGACAACCACCATGCCGCCCGCCCGCTGGGCGGGCTTGCATTTGCCCGGAGCTACTCAAGAGAAGGATGGATGACTAGCTTGGAACTCTATTTATTGATCGTTGTTGTGGAGTAAAACTCTATATGAACAACTCTCTACATTGATCGCTGTCGTGGAGTAAAACTGTGTGGCATCAGTGAGGACCCGCCTCAATCATGCTGGGTTCCTGGAGGGAATTAATTCGGATAGGGATCCATAACTCCACAATGGTAAGGCCCCTCTGAGGGGCCTGAGGACTTACGTTACGTACATTTACGAGGACATTACCGTAGTGGTCAAGATCACTTTGCGACGAACTACTTTGCGAATCGACCTCGCAAACTGCTTTTCATGGCCTTCATTTTGGGTCGCAAAGTTCAAATGTTACCGCGTCGCGCCTGCGCCGTGCCGCACGGCCCCCAGTAGACATGTCATGAAGTACATGGGCTCACCTTCCATGGCCGCACCGGGCCACTCAGGCCGGGCCGTGCCCGGCCCTATACTATAACTAATCAGACTAATCAGTGCATGATGAATCAAAACACTTGGGTAGGCGAGTACCTAATCATTCATTTTAAGCTGGGTACCAGCCACTGACCATAAACAAGTCGATGGGCTCGCAAACCTAAAACTTTGCCTTCATTTTGGGTCGCAAACTATAAATTTCACCCTGTTTTTGGGTCGCAAAGTGATCTTGACCACTACGGTACTTCGCTGCAGGTTGGTAGGGGGCCGGGCTTCAGTTCTCCGGCGGGCAGCAGAGTCCCCAGGCCAGGTTGTAGTGTGCAGTCATAACCTGGCCGGGTTACCCAGACATCCAAGGCTTCCGGGTAGGTGTCCCTGCACGCGGTCCTAGGGGTGCCCGGGACGGCCCATGCGGAGTAATGCAAGCCACAGCGAGCCGCGCCCACCATTTGTACCGGCAGTCGGCTGTCAACATTAGGTCACTCAATGCGACCTGAAGTTACTTCGCGTCTTTCAGTTCCTCTCAGACAACTACCCTAGTACTCCTTCCACGGCGTTGGATCGCCACGCGTCCGCTGTCCAGGCATAGTTGTCTCACTTCATGGTTTAAGATATTACACAATGAGCCCCCTGCCCGGTGCAATCCCCATGAGCGCCCGGCCAGCTTTGGCCTAACACTTAACAGCTGATGCTCAGCTGGAAGCCTCTGGGCCGGGGACTTGGGCTCACTATCAGCAAGAATTTTGAGTCACATGAGCATACGTTCAGGCATGTTTCATGCATGGACGGGACAGTGAATGGCCCTGGCCGGCTGGCCCATCCTCCGTCCAGCGCCGGCCGCTGGAGCAGATGTTCAGTCCCAGGGGAATCAAATTCAGTTTTAGGCAGCTTGCATGGAGTCCAAGTCCTGACTTACTACCTTGAAGGCACAGGTTTAGAAAAGGCCCCGAAGGCTGGTGCATGCAGCGTGGCGGATGCCCATCACCTTATGAAGGCCGCAGATCTAATAATAATTTAGTAAACTCACGTCAGCTACCGTCGGTATCACGCCCTGTCCAAGCGCGCCGCACTGATTCCCATGCATTAATGCATTATCCTATTAAATTAAATTAAATTAAAATAAATTAAATTAAATTAAATTAAATTAAATTAAATTATAACATGACTCCGTTGGGAGATCATGTTGGACATATTCCTTGCTGGGTAGATGGAGGTGGGCGAAGCCGCGGAACCGAATTAAGCTAACTCTAAGCTACTGATCTAGTCTAGAAAACCCTAGCTCAGTACTCTAGTACTCAGCAAAGCGCCCCTTCCGCTTGGCATTATCCTATTACTGATATTCCCAAGTCTAATCCTGATCTTGATGAGCTATTCTTAGTCCAGATGTCAGAGCCATCATTAGATTGATGGTGGACCCTTGACAATTATAGCACGTGAAGCATGCACATCGCAGTCATGGCCTCATGAGTCACGTGTCTATTAATTTCACCCTGTTCATTTTGGGTCGCAACTCGCAAAGTAGGTTTGTCGCCAAGTGATCTTGACCACGACGGTAGGTTGAATCCCACGCCGCTATAATGAGTAGGTCCAGGAAGCTGCAGAGTTGAGATCCCGTACGTGCCAAACGGTATCGCGCGCCAGTTTTGCCGCTGAGCACGTGTACACCCTCCGCATTGGAAGTTTGTTATTATGGGTCAATTTTTGCCGTATTTGCATTACGAATAACCCTGGATTGTTTGTTGGGGAGCCAGTTAGAGTCCCGGGTTTTTATTATTTAATTAAAACCTTTTGTTTGTTTGTTTGTCCTACAGCCGTTCAAGGCACATGGGTACTTATTTAATTAATAAATTTCTTTTGTTTGTTTGGTAGATATCGTACACGCCGTCCCCAATTCGGCCGGCAATCCGGCCCGGCGGCCCCCCTTCGGCGGCCATAGGCTAGAGTCAGTGGAGGTCAGTGATACCCAGAGCCCACATGAGTTAATTAATTAATTTTGTTTGTTTGTTTGTTGAGTCCAGTCCTCAGCCCCCGGAGTTAATTAATTAATTTTCTTTTGTTTTTTTTATGGTTTTCAGCCAGAACATTTTCCAGAAGCTAATTATTTAGTTAGAACTTCCAATGCGGGCGGTGTATTCTCGGCGGAGCACGTGCCTACACGCGCGGCCGAGGCCGGATTTGTACCTTTGCGCTGTCCTAGGCTGTCCTCCTGCATGCATTAATAACTAGGATTAACATAGTATTAATACCTGTTAACTGTTATTAACCCTGTCGGCCATACACCGGCGCGGGAATGAACTCAACTCAACTCAACTGCATGCATTTAAAGATTCTGCTGGCACGGTCCGTCCGACGCGGGAATCAGTATGATTTCGTTTGCAAGGAATCCTGCCAGCAAAGCGCTGCAGGTCTGCAGTCCTACAGTACCGTTAGAATTCTCTGCTGCTGACTGCGGCGTGGGACACAACAACAACAACAACAACAACAACAACAGTACCGTTACAATCCCGAATCCTCATCGATTCGTCGTGCGCAGCGGGTGCACCCAAGCGCAACACGCGTCTTAGGCCGAGGGATCTTGCCGATCTTCCGTGCCAAGTGTACGCGATATAGCCTGATGGAACTCATGGAAGCTGCTCATGTGCGGCGTGGGACACAACAACAACGACAGCAACCAACTGGTGGAAGAACAGGGCAGGAACGGCAATTATCCATGCACGTGGCTGTCACTGGGAGCACTGGCTGCAGCGTCTAAAGGCAGCGGTGACAGGAAGGATTAGTCAGGGACGACATGCGGGAACCGTAAATGTTTTGGAGATCTCTGTCAGCACACGTACGTCTTCGTCACGTATTAATCCACGACATCCCCCGGACTAGACTGACGACGACGATATATATATGCACAAACCCTAAAAGAAAGCAGCAAGAAAACATAGCAGGGCTTCCACTTTCCGGCGTCGCCCGAGAATTTACTGACGGGTAAAGCTACCGCTCTTAAATTGCTGACAATCCAGATTACGTGCAAGCGATCGAAGTAAACAATAACAAAGCCAGCTGCGTCGTACTTCGACGATCGAGTACTAGTGCACTTCCAGCCATTTACCCGGCCGCGGCCAGTACGCCCGCCTCCCCGTTTTTCCAGCTACCATGTATCCCGTTCAGCGATCCATTCAACGTTCCATCCAGAGATCCTTACAAGAAGCGGAGGGAAAGGGCAAGGGGGAAGATTCCAGCGTTGTGAAAGCCAAGCAGACCACGGATGGCAAGTTTGGAATTAAGAGCTCCCGTTATGAGCCGCCGAACTCGACTGCAGATCATCCCGCGGACTACATGCAATATGCGTCCACGTATGCGCCAATGCAGAAAGGAAATTTAATGTCGGCGATGCGGATCCAAACCCCTGAAGAGCTGCATGAGATTCAGAAATTGGAATGGTCGAATGATCCTAATTACGACGTTTCTGTGGAAGCCGAAGAGAAGGTCGAGTTCCGCCTGTGGCAATTCCTGCGGGAGTTTCTCTTTCAATTGTTTTTCCCCCTCAGCCTTCCGGTTCTGCTTTTTACAGAGGGAAAGGTACGCCATCCAAAAGAGCATACCCTGCCCGGGCCTCGCCGGTTTCCCTCGCCGCCTCGGCGTATTTCCGTCTCGTAATGTATCGTAATCGTAATGTCTGTCGGGGTCCATGTAGGTGTCCTACTAATACTAATACTAGTACTAGTACATTGGCTGCAGTTCTGATTGGTAACATCTGGCGCTGCTGCATGTGATCCAGGGTATCAGGAAAGAAGGCAAGAGCTCACCAAGGCCTATGATCGGAAGAGAATCGCGGAGCGGTAGAATTACAGATTCTGCCAAACTGGCTGTAATGACAAATCTGATCATACATGTGGCAGCGGCTTAAGTTGATGTCTGCCCTACTTTCGGAGGCTTGGCCCTTATGTATGCACAGAACTGACATGGAATGCGTGAATGCTTGGTATATTATGGCATGTGCTCGTTCGTGACGTGTGCTTTGCCTTCCCGCTGCTGGCCTGTGCATAGCTCTGCCTGAATCAACCCCAATCAGACTCATTGTGTGTTGATGTGGGGGAAGAGTCTTAACAACTGTTTCCCTAATGCAAGTACCTGATGGGATATCTAATTTAGCACCTAATTACTACCTAAATGGATACCTACTCGACCGTCTGTGCCGTGCCGCAGGTGGCGGCAGCATCCCGCGCATTCCTGTACATCGCCCGCCACAGCGGCAGCAACGGCCTGGGCCCACCCGCCAACTTCATCATGATCGCCACCTGGGCGGCGGCAATGCTGCCCTACATCATCGGGTATATCGGATGGTACTAGGGTACTGTGCCACCATTGACTCTGCTGCCCTACATCATCGGGTATATCGGATGGTACTAGGGTACTGTGCCACTATTGACTCTGCTGCCCTACATCATCGGGTATATCGGATGGTACTAGGGTACTGTGCCACTATTGACTCTGCTGCCCTACATCATCGGGTATATCGGATGGTACTAGGGTACTGTGCCACTATTGACTCTGCTGCCCTACATCATCGGGTATATTGGATGGTACTAGCCTACTAGGGTACTGTGCCACTATAGACTCTGCTGCCCTACATCATCGGGTGGGTGCACGTGCCTATGCCGATGGTAATCGTAAGCTATAAGAAGCTTGCTCCCCCACCCAACTGCATCATGATCACCACCTGGCCCCTCGGCGGCGGTGATACTGCCATGCATCATTGGGTGCATGGGCCTCAATGCTACAGTAAGCTCGTTCCCCTTCACCTAGGATATTCTCTTGATTAGTTTCCTGGGGCTACACCTGATATGCTGCTACGATCGGTCCCACCAAGATTTTGTAGGCTGGCGGGCGGGCAGGCGGGCGGGCGGGCGGGCGGGCGGGCGGGCAGGCGGGTGGAGGGGGGGCAGGCGGGCGGAGGGGGGCGGGCGGGCGGGCGGGTGGAGGGGGGCGGGCGGGCGGGCAGGCGGGCGGGCGGGTGGGGGGGTGGGGGGTGGGGGGAGGGGGGGGAGGGGGGCAGGTGATCTTGCTACAACCTTTAACCCTCGCCATCTGGTATTTACTGCCATTTCCTGAGAATATAAATAGAAGTATATAGTTTAACTTCTCGTTTAACCCTTACCCTATGGCATGGCAGCTGACCACCTCGCTTAGGTCTACCGCACATCACCCTACCTCCCCATCTCCACTGTCTGCCCCCCAACTCTTTTCGTCGTACCGTGCCCACCATTCACCCAGCCTCATGCCCCCACCCCCACCCCTTCACGGTCCTTTTGGTACCCTTGTACGTTTGCACCGCGCCTGATGTCGATCTGTGTGACTTTTTCCCTCTGCCCAGCCTTCTGGCGCTCATATATGCATGTATCGCTCATAAATGCTTTTTTGGCTTCCATTATCAACACAGCCTCCTGGCGCTCCACGCCAACCGGTCCACGGACGGCCTCGTCACCCGCTATTTCTGGCCCGACGTCGCACTCACGTGTGCCATGTACGCATTCTGGAAAGCCGGCATTTCCGCCAAGCACGCCGTGCGCGTGCCGGCGTCGCTGCCCCGCCTGCGGCGCCACGCAGCCCTGCGCGACGAGGAGATGCTCTCCGGCTGGATCCCACTCCTCCACAACCCGGACCTCGCCAAGTTTGAGATCCGGCTCGCCGCGGCACGTGTCGGGCTGGACCTGGGCTCCGCCACGTGCGTGTTGGAGATGGAGGCGCCCGGGCTGAACATCACCAGCATGAGGGCCATCCTGGGGCGGCACGCGGCAAACTGGTCGCTGTCCCCCCAGCGCGAGGCGGTGACAGAGAGCGGCATCCCCGGCCACGTCAAGGTGGCCACTGAGGCCGTCCTGTTGGCCATCGTGCTCGGGCAGTTCAAGGCGGGAGCCGGCGCCAAGCGGTCCACGGAGCAGCTGAAGCGTGAGATGCAGCAGTCGTGGGTGCTGGGGACAGGGGAGAGTCATCTCGTGACCTCCTCTCGCCTGGCCATCAGCGTCGCCGTCGCCCTCCTCCCGGTCTTCTCGCGCCACTTTGTCCTGGGCGTGCCCTGGGGGATCTACCGCGAGGCGCCAAGTGTCGCCGCGCTGGTGGGACTCTGCGGGTTCCTCCTCTTCTCGGGCTTCTCGGCGTACGTCCTCCCCGTCGTCATGGCCTCTATCCAGAATTTCCGCCGCCGCTACCAGTGGCTCTACGCGCTGGGCCAGCTGCTCGAGTGCCCGCGCGCGCCCGCCAACGCCGACACCGCCAACTCTTCTTCGGGCGGCGTCACCAGTCCGACAGGCAAGCCGCTACCCAACAACATTTGCAAGCTGGCCAAGTACTCTCGGGGATCCCGGCAGGCATCCCTCGATGGCCTACCGAAGAGAGCCGGTGATCATGGTGACACGAGCAGTGCACTGGCGGGGACATCGCTGCCCCCCAATGGAACTGAGTCCTCTACGGCGGCGGGCGATCCGGCTCCCAAGCTCTCCCAGTCATTCGAGAACGCGAGCGCGGAGCCTGCTGGGTCCCTGGACAATGACTCCAGGTCGGTGATGTTGGTGGACAAGGAAGGGAAGGGCCAGGAGGCGGGCCACA
>RPFO01002176.1:185000-190000 GCA_009746045.1 Mesostigma viride
AGCACTCACACCCCACAACGAATGTGTTGAATTTTATGGCGCCCAGCAGCTATCGCTGTGGTAAGGGGGTGTGGTGGTTGTGTACTGTGCTATGGCCAGTCATTTATTCAAACACTGACTCTGATATCATAGGGGTTCATGTTCTGAAAGAGGAGCTGGTACTGTTGGCCAGCAGCATCCCGCAGCTTCGTGAGAGCGTCTGCTGGGTTGTCCTCATCATCCACATGAGTCCAGCTGGAAAAATAGGTGGCCTCCTGTTTGAGGATCACCCAATCCAGTCAGTGTGGACAGCAGCAGAGACAGATTTCTTGGTTAGAAAACTGATCACAGATTGGCTGTCAGTATAGAGATGTGAGATGACATTGCATGTGCTGCCTGCCTGGGTTTGTAGCCAGGTGAGCATGTGCTGCAGGGAACGAGCATGCAATGCAGCAGACACCACAGCACGACATTCAGCTGAGTTGCTGCTGCCAGGTTTTCTGCGGTGTAGCCTGCTGTACCAGGAAGTGAGGGACATGTAATCTGACCTGTTGGTGAGAAAAAACAGCCCTGATTCCCGTGCCCCCATCTGATTGATTGTTCTGCTCTCCATGGAGCTGTCCATGACACATTGGATGTGGATGTCTTCCATCAGATTCAGGCCATGGAGGATGAGGGGGGGCAGTCATTGACCAACTTCCTGATGTGACTGCATTTGATCTTGACTAGAACATCATGGGTGACCCTGCTGATGACAGCTAAGGGAGCCCCACAGATGGCTGACCACCACCCCAGTTTGCCCTGAACAGTGGCACACATGTGTAAGGGGAGGTAGTTGTGCAGCAGATCTAGACAATCTTGGATATATTCTGCAGGAGGGAGAGAGAGCAGACCCACTGATCTGGCTGCCTATGCAGCTGCAACATGATGCCACAGAACTGGATGGGGGTTGTGCTCAATTCCACCTGTTTGCCAATCTCATATGATTCCTGGACCTGCTGAATAAAGGTTTCCACCTCAGCTCTAGGCCCACAAATGAGTTGGTCATCTCCATGCCACACAAAGAACAGCAGTCCAGAGGGGGTGGGTACAACAAAAAAGCATGGGTCCAGGTCATCATACGTGGCCTTGAGCTTTTTGAATACTTCCTCTGCTGAGTCTCTGAAAATTTTTGGGGCACTGACAAGCCCTTCCACCCCAATGTTGATGATAAGGTGGGGCTCATCAATATAAGGTTTCCACACAGCTGGGGTGTCTACCACGTACACCTTCCCTTTCCACACAGATTCAGCCTTTTCTGGGTCCCCCCTGAGGAAGGCCCTTTTAATATCAGTGGCTTTGCAGACATAGTCTTGGCCTGCATTGAGGTTGTGGAGGAATAGGGAGAGCATGATCCTGAGTGAGGTTTGTTGCAGCCCAGGTGTGTATGTTTCCCCTTTTGGCAGTGTGGAGTCCCCTTTAATTCTGTGACACATGGTCTGGCATGGAAGATTGGGGAGCCCACTTTTTGTGGTTTTTGTTTGAGAACAAATTTTAATCTGAGCTTTTTGGCTCCCTCTGGCACGTCCCATGAAGGGGTGACAGGCGGTTTGTATTGAGGGTTTTTGGGGTTGGGCAGGACCCATTCCTGCCTGGCTTGGTGGACAATGGCCATCAGCCACTTGGTAAACCCTTTTTGTGTTTTGCATTCTTGTATGACGTGGGAGATTTGGTGGGGTGAGTGCATGGCTATGTCCCACTTACCCAGCCCAAAGGCTGAGGGATGGAGGAACTGGCTGTGCACTAACTTGTCCAGATCAGGGATCTCCCCTGGTGCATACTGAGTGTTGACTGCCTTGATGACAGCATCCATACCAGGGACAATACTGGAGAGAGGGATTTTAAAGTGGTCCAGAGGAACTGCACCCACCCCTGTGACACTGAGCTCATTAGCTGAGATAAGCACCCCAGGATAGGATACAAAAGGTTCCCCCAACAAGGTGTTACCAGAGTACCCCTCCACCACCTGGAAGGGTGTCTGAATACCAAGTATAGGGAGCATCACTTGTCCCACTACATCCAGTGAGCTTTGGCCTGAGAAATCCTGCACCCGTGCCCAAAATGAAGGTGCAATCTCAAGACCAGGGATGGCTTGTGCACTGATCACACTGACCTGTGCCTGAGTGTCTATTGCCAGGGTCCAGGGGTCCTGACTAGTGCACACAGCTGAGACTTTTGCCAACCCTGCGGCCACAGCAGCTTGTTGCTTATGTGACCTGTGTAATGCTTGCAAGGCGACTGCCAATCTTGACCTCAGAGCGGGAGGTTGGCAGACAATTTGGTGCCTTGGGGCTGAGCTAATGCTTCCAACCCAGCTACCTCGTGCCTGGTTAAGCAATCCCCAGGTTGTGAAGTGGGCCTGGCTTCACTGAGGGTGGAAGGGTTCACAGAGGGTGCTGTGGTGCTGTCAACAGCAGTAATTGGTGGCTCAGAGCTACTGCTGGGCATGCTGGAGTTGCCAGATAGAAGTAGTGAGTCCATGCTTAAAGACTCTTCCCCAGGCACGTCTGCCATGGGAGAATAATACTTCTTAATTCTATGACAGCTCACCCTGTGACGCTTCCCATTGATATTGTGCTTGACCTCCACGGTCTTGCTGTTTTTGGTAAATCCACGGATGGTAACTGGACCTAGCCAAGTTCCAACCTTACCAAAGCTGTTTTCCTTGTAATAGAGAACTTGATCACCTTTTTGGAATACTGGCCTGGAATGGGTTTTATCTTTTTCTGCCAGTTTTGCTGAGGTTTGTGCACGTGCAGTGTTGTACAGTGCTATCACCTCTGGGGGATATACACCTGCCTGCAGGCCTGCTGGGATTACTTCACCCCACGTGGCATGCAAGACAGGTCTCATGTTTAGGGTTGTGCACATTTCATGACACCAGAGTGCCCTGTCACAATAGACCCCTGAAGTAGCATCCTTGGAAGGATTTTTGGCTAGTAGGGTTTTGACAGATCTGATGGTTCTTTCAATGACCCCCTGACCCTCATGATCTTCCAGCCCAGCAATCTCTATTGCTTCACACCCTTCCAGGTCAGTCAGACAAGAAAATTGTTGATCAAGCAAAATTCTGTCAACTGGGTAGAATCTGGGTAAAGCAATCATGAGTGCAACACGTAGCTGCCCTGCAGACATGCCAGGTAGGGGTTCCATTACTGTGAACCTGGACCATGAGTCTTTTAGGATCAGGTAGGGTTGGACATCTTTGTTGATGTGCATCACATCCCCCACTATCATGCCCCTATTGGTGGAAGGAGTTGCAGTATGCCATTTTTGAGGTTTGGGGCTATTGAACTGACATTCTTGACAGTGTTGTCTAGCCAGTTTTACTGCATTCCTGAGTTGTTTTCCCATGCTACTACCCCCCAGCCGTCTGGCCAGTTCCTCAGCCACTGTTTCATGACCCATGGCTAGGTGCAGCTGATGAGCAAGCTCCTTGATATCTATGGAGTTGTCAACAGTAGGGGTTAGTGCTTTTATGTAAGGTTCCAGAACAGGGTGTTGGGAGGACAGTAAGGTTGCTGCCTCAAAATCAATTATGCCCTGGTTGCCATCCCCAATGGTAATGAGATCATCATCCTCAGAGTACATAAGGTGAGTGAACTCACATTGATTTGGGTAGCGAGGCCTGTTGCAACGGCTGCCTGGAGGCCCCAGGGGATGACGTGCGTGCCAGCAGCCCGGGCAGAGATCCACCCCGTTGGCCAGGGAGTCGTTGTTGGGGCAGTTGTGCCGTGCGTGCCCTCGTTGGAAGCACCTCAGGCACCTTATGGACCCCCCAGGGTTGCCAGGCTGGTTGTTGTTGTGTTGTTGTTGTTGTTGTTTCCCTGCTGGGACCGGTTCTGGCCCTGCTGGGACCTGTTGTTGTTGTTGTTTTGGCCCTGTTGGGACCTGTTGTTATTGTTGCCCTGCTGGGACCTGTTGTTGTTGTTGTTGTTGTTGTTGTTGGGGTTGCCATGCAGGGGCACACGGTGCCACGTGTTGCCACGCCCCTGAGAGCCACTGCCCCCTTGGTGGGAGGACTTGTGGGTCTTGGGTGCCCCCCCTGGCTGGCCTGCCCCTTGCGTTTGTGGCCTTGGACACCCTGGACCTTGGGGTCCTGGGCCTGGTTGTTGCCAGTACCCAGGGGGTCCACTGCCTCCTCGATATAGAGCATGGCAGCTCTGAAGTTGTCCCAGAGGGACTTGAGGCCTGTAAGCAGGGTAGCCAGGACAGAAGGTTGCAAATTAGCTTTTGTTAGCCAGGTGTGGATGAGATACCTTGGTTGGAGCTTGAGAAGCTCAAGGTCTTTCTCAATCATTACCCTGTATGTTTTTGCATCCCCAGAGAGGTTATTCTTGTTCACCTTATATGCAGCAAGCCAGTTGAAACGTTCTACTGCTTCCATGTGGTTATTGGTAAGCACTAGCTGTTTCAGATCAGTGATAAAGGTAGGCCACTGTTCAATGGCTGCTTCAGGTGTCAGGGTACGTTCCTGATAGGTTTGAATCAATGCTCTGATTGCAGGAGATGATTGATGGAATGTGGAGGAGGCCCTGAGAGCCTTAAACTGATGTCTAAGGTTAAGACCTTCCATCCCATACTCCAAAGCAAAAACAAATTGCTTAGCTTGTTCAACAGTGTGACCCTCAGGCAAGCCAGCAATATTGATTTTGGATTCCTTTTTATGAGGGTTAAACACACCTGTGAGAGGGGGGTTGGCCCTCAAGAAGCTGTCGGTTGCTTGTTGCAGGCGGGTGGGGTCCAGGTTGATGGTCCCCCGCTCATACCGCGACATCAGGGCGCGCAGGCCCTCGACAGTTTGCAGCTGGTTAGCTGTTAACTGCTGATCTTGCAACGAGGCCAGCTGGGCCTGGAGAATGGCGAGCTGTTCCAGGACATCCCCGCTCCTTGGGGGGGCCTCAGCAGGCCTGTTGGGTGCCTGTGGCACCTCTGCACCTCCCCCCAGGGCCTCCTGGGGTCCTGGCCACCCCCCCTGGTTT